>CM055279.1:13117370-13178038 GCA_029237695.1 Conchocele bisecta
GGAGACGATACTCGGTGACGTACGACAATCGGTGAGCGTCTTCGCACTCTATTCAGAGAACAGGGCATCACGATAGCAAGCATCCTCGTTGCTATCAGCATGACTATACGACCATAGTTTCTAGCTTCACTGGTGGTCGCGGCGCCACCACCCGCGCCAGCACCCACACCACCACCACCACCCGCGCCATCAGGCGGAGCCAAGGAGTGGGTAAAAAAACAACTAAAAGCCCTCGCCAGTCTCCTGGCTAAATTAGCCGAAAAGGCGGCTGCCGCACTACCTGGACTGATCGGAAGTATCGTTTCTTACTTGCTATCTATATTATCAAAAACGGCCGGATGGCTAGCCAAAAATACTTGGGCTTTAATCGTGGCAATCGCCGGTCTCCTACTATTCTTCGCCAGAGAGTTCCTAAAACCAAAGCGCAAATAATCCGATCGCCACGAGGGCGACGACGAGCGCTAATTTCTCCTCCTCGTGTGTTGTCTTCCAATTTCACCCAATCTGTGATTGATTGGTGTTTCTCCAATCTGCGATTGGTCTGTTGATGGAACTCGATGGTGCATCCAATTTACTAATTGGGGGTACTGGGTTCGATTGTGTTGAGGGATGTGTATCCATTTTGTGTTTTGGGCGTTTATGAAATCGGTTCCCTCAACACTGTTGAACCCGATCATTTTGGGGGTGCGCTTGATGATATCCGTGTTCACGTTACCGTTGTGACCGATTTTTTGATTGGCGGTGGCGATTACGATCTGATTATTGTAACCATCAACCGGGTCGTCTCGTAGTATCATATTGCTCGGCGCCATATAAAGACCTATTCCAAATACATAGTCCACTGGGGTGCTGGCAGTCTGCAAAACGTCTTGATAATTCTGGATCGCCTTCTCCAGGTCCACCTTAGCTGAGATGGCGTCCTCGACAAGTGCCAAGAACTGTTTTTGTGCATCAAACGCCGTTCCCGTGCCCAGTATAGAACTGCGAGTTTGCTTCTGTGCGCCGAGGATGGCCCAGACGTACGTGCGAATAGATTCGTTGACGCGGAGTAACCCCGGCCTGCGTGAACCCTAGACCCTTATCTAACATAAATGTGGTCCACGCGTTCTGAACCTCAGCAGCCTGCTGTATGTAATCGACGTGAGCCAGTTTCGGAGGTAACATTTTACAAGAAAACACGCCACAGTGCCGACCTCCAGACACTTCTGGCCCGAAAGTCATAGTCGCGGGGTCAAAATTCCCGGCGTTCCGACTGACGATGTGGTCACCGGAGTAATCGTGTCTAAAATCAGTCTGCGTCCAATTCCCGGACTGGCCCCGAATGAGAACGTCCCCGAGGCGTTGGAAATGGGATCCCAGGCGTCGTCTTGAGGTAGAGAAATACCTAGTTCTTTGAGAATCCTCCTAATAGTATAATACGTGTGAAAGTTGTAGACACTTCGGAGCATGTATTCTTGGATGTTAGATGGTCTTTATGTGAAACTCCACACCCGGCTGTTGCGCACCATACAGCAAAATTTAGCTGGTTCTGCCAAAACTGCATCGGTGTGGCTTTCCACCCGTTTACCGACTCCATCGTAGTAATCTTTGGCAGCCTATATTTCTCAAACGTGTTAGGGAAATTGGTGGCAAAGCCACTGTCCGGTCTAACCGTTACGGTTGGGTGTACAAGGTTAACAACGTCTTTTTGCGTGTATTTACCTCCGACCGCGTACTTTGCATCAGAGTTAAAGCTAAATGCTTTTGTATCCATTGAAAGATATTATTATGTTTGCTACTATCACTAATGTTCAAAAAGGGAGTTGTGAACTTCAAAAGTTAATAGACAACTGCTGCGGACAACGCCGGGTAGGCCTTAGATCAATCACCTTCACGGTTGGATGGAAAAACGTTGAAACGCTCGAGTTTTTCACAACAGAAGTCGAGGACGTCGAGTTTTTCGCATCAGAACACATCATAGATATTCCACATAGAATAGACATAAATAGAGTTATAAGTCCACCAAAGGTTATAGTACCTCAGGGTCTTTGGAGTTTCGGAGATCTCCAAGCTTTTGTCGCGGAGAAGATTCCTGGTGTAGTCACTCTCGCAATCTCGAAAGCCACGGGGCTCACGACATTGACCGTTGATAGGCGTTTAAGGATCTCACCGGGGTTGGGCTCACTGTTAGGATTTAAAATAACATACCCTTACAACGATGACGGAGTGTTTGATCCTGGCGAGCACGTCGGCACGACCCCGGTGAACTTCGCCGTCACGAAAACTCTCGGGGTGCACCTGGATCGGTGAACACATCGTACAACACGGTAGACGGCACTCCCAGCATATTACTGAAAACCGTGCCCGCCAGCGACTGTTTCTATGGTGAGACCCTGACCTTAGACTTCCCACACCCCGAGATGAAAGTTTTGGAATCGGGACACATCCACGAGTTGAAGATTTCTATTCTCGATGATAAAGGGAGAGAGTTGAAGAACGATTACCCGATTTCGGTCGTCCTAGAAATTTCAAATTAATTAATTTTAAGAAAATTATTTAGAATTAAACGTATGTTCGTAATATATATTATCAACATTATTGAAAATGAGTATATACGGACCAGGTAGTTCTTCCGATTGGGTGACAAATTCAAATAATTTGGAACCGGCAGAAGGGGGATTCATCCCGACAGAGGGCGACTTTTTAACTACCCAAAAAACAAAGGCCTTGATCAATAGAACTATATCGAGGGCCACGGACGAGATTCACAAAAGTCTACTATCACAACTTAGAGAATATGCCCTGGCTGTGAATACACAAAGTCGTGAAGAAACGCATACGGAACTAAACGAACTAGGTAAAAAAAATAACCAAATTTAGAAAAGAGGCCCGGTTGGGGATTGATAAAGCCCGAGAAGACCGCCAGGTTGACATTTACGGCGGTTTATGATGCGTTGCGCTTAGAAGACTCTCCTCAGCAAAGAAGCTACAACTTGCTGAATTAGAACGGGAAAATAATCGATTTTCGAAAAGAGGCCACGTCGGGTATTGAGAAAGCACGAGAAGACCACCAGGCGGACCTTACGAAGGCTTATGAGGTGTTGCGCTCAGAAGACTCTCTCATCAGAGAAGCGGCACTTACTGAACTAGATAAAAAAATAACCAAATTTCGAAAAGAGACCCGGTCGGGTATTGATAAAGTCCGAGAAGACCACCAGTCGAACCTTGAGGAGGCCATTGCGGAGGCTTATGATGCGTTGCGCTTAGAGAACTCTCATAGTAAAGAAGCGATACTTACCGAACTAGACGGTGAAATAGCCGAATTTCTGAAAGAGACCAGGTCGGGGGTTGATGGGGGGTCCGAGAAGAACCACAAAGAGGCCATTGCGGAGGCTTATGGGGCGTTACGCTCAGAGGACTCTCTCAACAGAGAAGCGGCACTTACCGACATATACGAAAAAATAACCGAATTTAAAAAAGAGACCCGGTTTGATCTTGATGGAGTCCGAACGGGTATTGAGAAAGCCCGAGAAGACCACCAGGCGGATATTACGGAAGCTTATAGGGTGTTGCTCTTAGAGGACTCTATCAACGAGAAGCGACACTTACCGAACTAGATGGAAAAATAACCGAATTTCAAAAAGAGGCCCGGTCGGGTTGAGAAAGCCCAGAAGACCACAAGGTAGCCATTGCGAAGGCTTATGAGGTGTTGCGCTCAGAGGACTCTCTCATCAGAGAGGCGGCGTTGCTGAACTAGATGGAAAAATAACCGAATTTCAAAAAGAGGCCCGGTCGGGTATTGATAAAGCCTTAGAAGGCCACCGGGCGACCATTACGGAGGCTTATGATGTGTTGCGCTTAGAGGACTCTCTCAGCAGAGAAGCGGCACTTACCGAACTAGACGGAAAGATAACCGAAGTTTCCGATAAACTGAAACATGATCGTATATCCGCGACCAAAGCTCTTGAGGAGGCCTCTTATGAGATTCGTACTGAGGCATATAACGCAAACAAGGCGCTTGCCGGAATAGTGAAAACAATGAAAACGCCAAAACGTGTCATAACAGTTTGGGCTGAGAAGCGGGGCCCATTGATTGAGGGGCACTATGAATATTCGTTCGGTGCCAAAGCGAGTAATAAATATGGGTGATACACTATGACAGCTGCAGGTGAAGTTATCCAAATGGCGGTCTGCTCGGTTAATGCTAATGGTAAACCTGTGGGCGCGGTCGCGATAAATATTGTAGTAGATGGGAAGAACGGGGGGTTGGAGTCACTAAAATCTCTGCAGATATTTCGACGGTGGTTACGTTCGCCGGTGATGATCGAATTAGACTTTCCAAAGGTAGTGTTATTAACTTTGTTACGAAAATCGGTGACTCAGAGAGTTCTTCCACTATTGTCTCATTGTTAATTGAACTTATTATGTAAATACTATATATTGAAATAAATTTGTAAAATTTAAATATGAACGAATCAACGCTTCCAATTGTCAATACCACTCCATCAACACTGTGTACAATTAACGAAAGAAGTTCAGATTTTAGGTTGAATAATATCGTCGCTATGCAGGATATTTTAGTTAGAGAATATACAAATAGAAAAAGAAAACGCTAAAAAATATAGGCGCGCGGTGAACATGGCTGAAGTATCTAGCACGGCTCTGGCGAGTGTTTCTGTGTTGTGTGGGGCGGGGACAGCTGCAACTATATCCACCATTATAACGGTTCCCGTAGCGGGATTTTATGTGCGGTGTCGGCCGTTTCTGGGTTGTTGTGTATGGTAATTAGGGCGTCGGGTGGAAAACTCGAGAAAAAATGTAGAAAACATGATAGAATATCCGTTCTCGCCAGGTCTAAGAAAAATAGCATCGACGTTATGGTGTCCAAAGCGTTGGCCGATAAGAAAATATCAAATTTAGAGTTTGAATCCGTGGTGGAAGAAATGCGGAGATATGAAAAATTAAAAAATGATATAAGAATCAAGGCACGCGCCACCATGCCCAAGATTGAGTGTACTGATTGGATAAATTTAGGGAAAAACTTGGAGATAAAGTCGAAAGAAATGTTACAGCACCATTGTGATTTTTTTAAAAAATAATTAATTTTCTTATATTGGTGCAGTAAACAAATTTACATACCTATGCAACATGTGTTTTTTCACTGAGAATTACGCCGTAATCGCATAACAAATTCAGTCTAGGATTACACTGTACACACCGTCTGTATAATTGATACACTCGGCTCTGTTTACCTCGGCTATCAATTTACGCATGGTTCATAACCCGTGTAATTGAAACATTGTCGTAAATCGATAATTGTACAACACTAGGTAGTGTTTATCATAACAGCCTTCGTGGTCGTGTGGTTAAGGCGATAATCTATAGAGACGAGGGTCGTGGGTTCGCGCCGCAGTTGGAGCTAAACATTTTTATTTATTTATTTCTATCCCTACAAATGTGGTCGCTATGGTAAACAACTGCATGACAACGGCGTTCGGAGTCCGACCGCCGTTGTCATGGTAAACAACTGCATGACAACGGCGTTCGGACTCCGACCGCTCGAGGTTGATGAAAAATAATTTCAGATAGCCCGTTTACATACCTTCGATAAGAAAATACACTCGGCTATAAATTAATTAGTAGTTTTTTTTTTCAATAATAATTTTTCAATATCTTTATAAGCGATATCGTAAAAATGTACATTCGTAAACGAATCGTTAGGTTTTAATAGTTTTATATAATACGCCTTAGTTTCATATCCGATACGCATTATCTGTCTTAATGTTCGTATTTGCCTCTTGTATAGTTGACATAATTGCCGGTATAATATTGGAAATGTAACGTTTTTATCGGAGCGTAATAAATTACGTTGGTATTTCATGTATTCGATATCGCCTAGTGTTCTCATTTTATAGAATTTATATACAGGATTATAACCCCCGTATTCTTCGCAAACTTCTTCAACACAGTCATTAAAAATTTGCAATTCAAATTGTATTGTATTATCCATTTTCTCTAATAATATTGGTACTCGTTTTTTCTGTTCAATTGGACGTGAAAAAAACATGATGTATTTATGACACCAATATACACTTTCAAAAGTCAATTACCAATATAATTGGGACTCCCTCTTCTCAAAATTATTTTCTCCAAAAATTCATAAATTTGCTGTCGGGAGACCCAATTTTCCTCGTTAACCAATTTTTTGGTTTTCGGGGGTGGTGGGGGTATTATAGAGGGTTATAAACGATACCACGGTAGGTGGTATCATTTTGACTCCCTTACTACTACTAAAGGAGTTACTGATGTACATATGCGCACACGCATCAACGAGGGGATGAAAATAATTGTAGTATTTGTTACTTTTGCATGCAGTTTTCAGCATTCATTAATTTTTTTCAAATTGTATATTTAAAGCACTAACAAAGTAATTTATTCGTCTTTAACTTTCCCTGTTTTCAATTGGTGCGCCAGAAACTTACTGGTTGATAATGACTGTGGGTTCACGACAGGGGAGTAAGAAGAATCTGAAATTATACATCAGTGCAGATAGACACGTTCAATGATGACAACATAACATAGACAAATACCAGTGGTGTAAAATGTTTCACGTTGAAATAGGCACCGGCTTCCTGGGGCCCGTTTCACTAAACTTTGTACAATCAAAATGTATGTACGAAGATTTCTATGAATTGGCTTCTCACATTAACACGTTTCTCTAATGCTACCATTTTGTGCCTACTGGTTCGTGTCTTTCCCCTCTAAGTAACTGGAATGGAGTTTGATAAGTTAATTTTTCAACCAATCCAATCGTCACAAAATGATTTACAGACTAGTCCATTTATGAAAAGGGGATGTTTATGTGTGAAAATTACTTGCAAATAAAAAGTGCAGATCCAGATGAGATGGCTTGTCACGAGCCAGTTCATCTGGATCTACACTGTTTGCGAATACCACTATACAGGCCTGTGGTGTTGAAAGGTTAACCCATGTTATGCTGAATACCCCTATATGGGGTATGAATAACTTCTTACACTGCTCCAGGTAAGGTGCGTATTGACGTATTTTACACACTTATTTTAGCAGAATACGCACTGATTATCAAAAGTGGGAGTGCAAAATACTCACACCAAGGTGAAAATATGCATTGATTTTCAAATTAATTAGTGCAAATATTGTAATAAAGTGGAAATTTACTTTGAACTGCAAAAATCACACACTGTTTGCTTTTTTGCAGCTCAAATATGTGAATTTTTAAATGTGTTTTATTTGTTTTTTTTATCATTTGTTCCCTATTTAATAAGGAACAAAATCAATAATACAACTGTACAAATAACATACGCATTGAAATATGGGGGTATACCGTAATACTCATTAGATACAAAACTTACCTGGAGCTCTATTCTTGTAATATTTTGTTCGCTATTTTTATTATTTCTATTCTAAAATATATGTTGTTACCACTCATTTGAACCAACTTGGCGAGATGGTTCAAATGAGTTAACACCACATACTTCTGTGCATAATTAAGAGAATTCGACAGCGGTATTCCATATTATGCTACGTTTTTTTTTTTTAAAATGGGCCTATACAAATGAAGGCTAATTTTCGGTATCAGTATGTGCGAGAAATATTTTGAATCTAAGAAGATAATATGCGATGTCTCCTGAAAAATATTTACGAAATTTACAACATGTTCCGTATATGACGTCGAAAGTTGACGAAATATCCAGAATAGAATTCTGCATTTGCGGCAAAAATTTCAACCTCATTTACTGAAATACTAGTTTCTGTAAATGATTTTCACCAAAAATCACACATCTCAGGTCTTGTCTCAAATGGTGCTGGGAGAAGGGAGATAATTTGCGAATTTTAACAACAGACAGAGCTCCAGATAAGGTGCGTATTGGCGTATATTACACACTTATCTTAGCAGAATACGCATGGATTATTCAAAATTGTGGGAGTACAAAATACTCACAGCAATGTGAAAATACACATTGATTTTCAAATTGAGTAGTGGAAATATTGTAATAAAGTTGAAAATTTACTTGACAAATAAGTGAATTTTCAACTGAATTTGTTTTATTTTTTCTCATTTGTTCCCTATTTGTATAACTAGATGGCCGCGGCCTGCATGTCGCGCCTTGTGGCGAGGCATGGACACTAAAAAAAGAGATATAGTATAACGAAAAACTTTAACCAAAATACTTAACCAAAAAAATTAACCAAAAAGTTTAACCGGACACACGTACGTACGCCAAAGTGCCGACTATATCACGCTTTCCGCAAGCGGGCGCGACAAAAACATTAACCAAAAACTTCAAAGTAATTTGACATTGGGCACAGGGGCCACACGGGAGGGGGGTAGAATGAAAATATAGATGATGATAAACACCCATGTGAAGTTTCAAGGTAATGGGCAAAGCAGTTGCAGAGATATAGTATAATGAAAAACTTTAACCAAAAAACTTAACCAAAAAACTTAAAAACTTAACCAAAAAACTTAACCAAAAACTTCAAAGTAATTTGACCTTGACATTGGGCACAGGGGAAAAACTTTAACCAAAAAACTTAACCAAAAAACTTAACCAAACAACTTAACCTAAAACTTCAAAGTAATTTGACCTTGACATTGGGCACAGGGGCCGCACGGGAGGGGTAGAATGAAAATATAGATGATGATAAACACCCATGTGAAGTTTGAAGGTAATGGGCAAAGCAGTTGCAGAGATATAGTATAACGAAAAACTTTAACCAAGAAACTTAACCAAAAACTTTAACCAAAAAACTTAACCAAAAAAGTTAACCAAAAACTTTAACCAAAGAACTTAACCAAAAACTTCAAAGTAATTTGACCTGGACATTGGGCACAGGGCCGCACGGAGGGGGGAGAAGAAAATATAGAGATGAAACACCCATATAGTTTCAAGAATGCAGCAGTTGCAGAGATAAAGTATAATAAAAACTTTAACCAAAAAACTTAACCTTTAACCAAAAACTAAACCAAAAAATTAACCAAAAACTTCCCAGTAATAACCTTGACATTAAGTTTTCACAGGGGCCGCAACGGGAGGGGGGTAGAATGAAGATGATGTAAACACCCAGTGAAGTTCAAGGTAATGCAAAGCAGTTGCAGAGTATAGTAACAAAAAACTTTAACAACAAACTTTAACCAAAAAACTTAACAAAAAACTTTAACCAAAAACTTTAACCAAAAAACTTAACCAAAAACTTAACCAAAGAACTTAACCAAAAACTTCAAAGTAATTTGACCTTGACATTGGGCACAGGGGCCGCACGGGAGGGGGTAGAATGAAAATATAGATGATGATAAACACCCATATGAAGAATTTCAAGGTAATGGCAAAGCAGTTGCAGAGATATAGTAATAAACGAAAATAAAAACTTTAACAAAAAAACAAAAATTAACCAAAAAACTTAACCAAAAACTTTAACCAAAAAACTTAACCAAAAACTTCAAAGTAATTTGACCTTGACATTGGGCACAGGGACCGCACGGGAGATGGGTAGAATGAAATATAGATGATATAAACACCCATATGAAGTTTCAAGGTAATGGGCAAAGCAGTTGCAGAGATATAGTATAACGAAAACTTTAAAACCAAAAAAACTTAACCAAAAACTTAATTAACCAAAAACTTTAACCAAAAAACTTAACCAAAAACTTCAAAGTAATTTGACCTTGACATTGGGCACAGGGACCGCACGGGAGAGTGGGTAGAATGAAAATATAGATGATGATAAACACCCATGTGAAGTTTCAAGGTAATGGGCAAAGCAGTTGCAGAGATATATATAAGAAAAACTTAACCAAAAAATTTAACCAAAAACTTAACCAAAGAACTTAACCAAAAACACAAAGTAATTGACCTTGACATTGGGCACAGGTCCGCACAGGAGGGGTAGAATGAAAAATATAGATGATGATAAACACCCATATGAAGTTCAAGGTAATGGGCAAAGCAGTTGCAGAGATATAGTATAACGAAAAACTTTAAACAAAAAACTTAACCAAAAAACTTAACCAAAAAACTTAACCAAAAACTTTAACCAAAAAACTTAACCAAAAACTTCAAAGTAATTTGACCTTGACATTGGGCACAGGGGCCGCACGGGATGGGGGTAGAATGAAAATATAGATGATGATAAACACCCATGTGAAGTTTCAAGGGTAAATGGGCAAAGCAGTTGCAGAGATATAGTATAACGAAAAACATTAACGAAAAAACTTTAACGAAAAAAACTTAACCAAAAAACTTAACCAAAAACTTTAACCAAAGAATTTAACCAAAAACTTTAACCAAAAAACTTAACCAAACAACTTAACCAAAAAACTTAACCAAAAACTTTAACCAAAGAACTTAACCAAAAACTTTAACCAAAAAACTTAACCTTACAGCTTAACCAAAAACTTTAACCGGACACACGTACGTACGTACGTACGTACGTACGTACGTACGTACGTACGTACGTACGTACGTACGTACGTACGTACGTACGTACGCCAAACGGCCGACTATATCGCGCTTTCCGCAAGCGGGCGCGACAAAAATGAGGGCTCTGAGCATTATGCAGACATAAATGGTCAGCATAAGAAAACACTGGGTCAGAACATACAATGTTGGTCTTTGATTTTCATTACCTCTATACAGAGAACTATTCTGAAGCCTTTGTCCGATGTTCCATTAAATGTAACAGTAGTGTCAAGTCTTTGTTAGGAAACATTAATCATATTGTCGGCTGATTCTTGCTGCTGTATTATAATAATCTCGTGATGAATTCATGTTTTACATGAATTTATTAGGAAGCAGCGAATCAGAGATGTATACGTCATGATACGCGATAATGTTTCAGTTATGTTCTGTTCCTAGGTGATACTAAAAGACAGTTTTTTTATTAGATTTTTCGGCACAACAGTCACACTTTACTAAATTCCCAAGACGATCAAAATTATTGAAATTATTATTGGACAATTGTTATACTATTCAATTACAGTGTTTAATTATAAACTTACGAATACGAAAATTAGAAAATCTACTTACTCATTAAAAAAGTCGGAACAGATTTAAACCATCAATGTGTTTGTTCAATCACTTACGTCACGCCCTACATTGGACTACAACTATGGTGATAGTTGCACATATTTAATAAGGAGGAAAATCAATAATTCATTTGTAAAAGTAAAATACGCATTGAATTTGAAATATGGGGGTATATTACTATTTATACCGTCAACACAGTGCGTATGTGCCATGAAACACGGTGCCGTGAAACAGTGTAGGTGTTGACGGGATAAATATAATAGTAGGTTAGTGCCGTGAATGGGAAAAAATATCTGGCGCGGCACGGAAACGGGATGTGCTCGGCAGAGCCTCGCCCATCCCGTTTCCTGAGCCTTGCCAGATATTTTTTCCCATTCACGGCACTAACCTACTATTCTCTATCTATTTTCCTTATTTCTGAACCAAAGTATATGTTGTGACCACTCATTTGAACTGTCTCGGCGAGACGGTTCAAATGAGTGGTCACAACATATACTTCTGATGAGAAATAAAGAAATTCTTGAGCCTTGCCGGATATTTTTTCCCATTCACGACACTAACCTACTATTCTCTATTTAGATACAAAACTTATCTGGAGCTCTGCAACATACCTTTCTTCGGACAGCAATGCTTGCGGAGAACGACACCTACAAGCGCCACGATTATACCGATGACCAGAATGACACTGAAACACATAAGATGAGAAGTAAATAAAGCAGAAATAATGCATCATGATTTCAGACAATTAGTCCATTTCACCAACATTGCAAAGTATACTTATGGAGCAAAGTATACTTTGAGGGAGAAATTTTAAATTTTAGGAGAAATTTATAAATTTTTATTATACTGAATTTATTACATTATCACAGCCAGTTTGGCTGTGATGATGTAATAAATTCAGTATAATAATTCTGCATACTTTTAATCATCAAATATATGCAGTCGTTAGTTCTATATGAAATAATGCATTTCAGGAAAAATAAATGATTACTCCCTCAAAGTATACTTTGCTAGAAAAGTATACTTCGCAATGTTGGTGAAATAGGTTACTGAATGATACTGAAACACATAAGATGCAAAGTGTTTCAGCGATATTTCGAAGGTGACAAAGGTCAAGGTCATGTTAATGATGGCGCGCGCATGTGACAAATGTTCAGGTGTTTCAAGTGTCCAAGTATTGAAGCAATCCTTCGTGTAATATGGAATATATTACATGTTGGAGAAGCTCTTACAAACATTTGACGCAACAAAATGGCTAAGTGTTTCACCAACATTTCAAAGGTGACCAAGATCAACGTCGTGTTAATGGTGGCACGAGTGAGTGACAAATGTTCAGGTGTTTGAAGTGTCCAAGTATCGAAGCAATCCTTCAATATGGAAGCTATTACATGTTGGAGAAACTCTTACAAACTTGTTGACATAAATGGACGGAACCTCAAGAGCAACGCAATATGCCCCCTTGACACACCAGTACCCGGATTTCCATTTTTTGTTGTTGTTTTTTTGTGTTAAGAGACCATTGTTCTAAGCGACCATTTTTGGTGTCTCCCTTGGGTGGTCGCTTAATACAAGTTCGACTGTACAATCATTTTGTTGAAAAAAAAATCGGATTATTTTGTTTATTTCTCCATAAAGGAAAATGTTGTTACCACTCATTTGAACCGTCTCATTGAGACGGTTCAAACGAGTCGTAACAACATATACTTTTTCTAAAACATTTCATACTACTATAATTGTATCCTGTCTCTAATGGGTTACGTTAGTGTTTCCCCCAGGGCATGTCGCCACCAAAGTCGGGCATGGCGCCACCAAAGTCGGACATTGCGCCACAAAGTCAGGCATTGCGCAACCCAAGTTGGATAAGGTGCCACCAAAGTCGGGCATGGTGCCACCAAAATTGGGCATGGTGCCACCATTGCACCACCAAAGTCGGACGTTGCGCCACCAAAGTCGGCCATGGTGCTACCACCAAAATTTGGCATTGCACCACCAAACTAGAGTATTGCGCCACCAAAGTGCAACCAAAGATGGGAATTGCAACACCAAAGTCGGGCATGGCGCCACCTAAGTCGGGCATGGTGCAACCAAAGATGGGCATTGCGCCACCAAAGTCGGGCATGGCGCTACCAAAGTCAGGCATGGTGCCACCAAAGATGGGGATTGTGCCACCAAAGTCGGGCATTGCACCACCAAAGTCGGGCTTTGCACCACCAAAGTCGGGCATGCCACCAAAGTTGGATGGTGCCACCAAAGTCGGGCATTGCGACATCTAAGTCGGGCATGGTGCCACCAAAATTGGGCATTGCACCACCAAACTAGAGTATTGCGCCACCAAAGTGCAACCAAAGATGGGAATTGCAATACCAAAGTCGGGCATGGCGCCACCTAAGTCGGGCATGGTGGAACCAAAGATGGGCATTGCGCCACCAAAGTCGGGCATGGCGCCACCAAAGTCGGGCATGGTGCCACCAAAGATGGGGATTGTGCCACCAAAGTCGGGCATTGCACCACCAAAGTCGGGCATTGCACCACCAAAGTCAGGCATTGCACCACCAAAGTCGGGCATGATGTCACCAAAGTCGGATGGTGCCACCAAAGTCGGGCATTGCGACACCTAAGTCGGGCATGGTGCCACCAAAATTGGGCATTGCACCACCAAAATCGAATATTGGGCCACCAAAGTCGGGCATTTCGCCACCATAGTAGGGTATTCAGCCATGGCGCCACCAAAATCAGGCATGGAACCACCAAAATCGGTCATGGCACCACCAAAATCAGGCATGCTAAAATAGGCTAGGAGAAACACTAATTAAATATCCTTACACGACAACTATGATGACAATGATCCCAGTAGGCACAGATCCTTCCTTTGGCACCAAAGACTTCGCATCTGGCTCACGTTTTGCAGTTTTGGTTTTTGAGGTCGACACAACAGCGGCTGGAAAACAAGAGTTATTATTAGAAACTACCTGCACATTCAAATACATGCTGACGGACATAATACGTGGCTGTGACTGGAGAAATGGGGCTTATGGGTTGTGCGTCCAGTGTAGATCCAGATCAGCCTGTGCATTCGCACTATGGTTCAGAATTATCAAATGCCTGATTTACAGTGAAACCTCTCTAAACCAGACACCCTGGGAGGTCCCAGGGTGTCCGGTTTAGAGAGGTTCCACTGTAATTAATAGCAGATGGTCACGGCCCGCATGTCGAGTCCGCCAAGGCATTTGATGGTCTCAGAGTGTTGTTTTTTTAAGCTTAAAGTAAATCTGAGTAAGGGTTGTGGATATATGTAAAAACTTTAACGTAAATTCGAAGTCATTTGACCTTGGGCATGAGACCCGCATGGGTGGGCTATAGAGTGAATATATTGATGATAGTAAAGAAGTATTTGAAGTTTGAATTAAATCGGAGTAAGGGTTGTGGAGATATAAGGTATGTAAAAACTTAACGCAAATTTAGAAGTCATTTTACCTTGAAATTGGGCATGTGGGTCACATGGGTGGGCTATAGAACGAAACTATGGACGATGATAACGAAGAGAAGGCATTTGATGGTCTCCATTGAAAGCTCGATGTAACTTTTAACGCAGAATGCGTACAGACACACACACTAACACACACACACACATATGTACAACATTGTGATGAAAATCTCGCTATCCACAAGCAGGCAAATTAAAATATCTTAATCCTTAGACCGCTACTCACAACAATTGTCGTCTGCTGTTGCTTTTATATCGCCTGATTTCTCAATAAAAACATGTTTTGACAGCACTTCAGAATCATTTCCAATGGAAATGATTCTGAAGTGTTGTCAAAGCATGTTGTAAATTATTCTAAAGTGCTGTCTAAGCATGTGTTTGATGATAAAAATGGAAAATAGAAAATAAACAGCAGACGACAACAAAATTAAGATTGTAGCATTGTAATTCATTTTCTTACGTAATCTAGCGAAATGCCGAGGTAACGCCGACTGATTCCCATATTCCCATATGTGTCCCCTTTTCAATAATATAGCATAAATATCCATTTACGCTGTGAACATTACGATTAATCTTGCTTTATGCCATTTTGGCGCAATTTCATAATCATCATGTTCAGCGACATTGCCGGTGAAGAGCATGATATGATTAGCAACGTCATGGATTTTAATGACGTCAAAAAGACATCAGCCAATCCACAACGCCGCTCCGCCTTCAGGCCAATGACATTTTGAATCTACTTTTTCAGGTCAATAAGCATTTCTATCGAAGATCACGTGACCAGCATCTGACCAATCGCAGACACGAATATTTCTTGATTGATAATAATACCTTGTGTTGTATTCGTCCGAGTCACCGGTGAAGTTGATGTATATGTCACTGGCTTCTGTCGCTGCCTACCAAATCTGTAAATGAGACACGCCATGTGATTTTGTACCTTCGGATATCTGCGTAATTTCATTAAATATGATTTTTTTTGTATCAAAGAACATGTACGATTTTTCATGAAATATATTTACATAAACTGTGATATTTTCTGTAAATTATGTTCGATGTAATTTAAGGAAAATATCTTAAATTTTACAAATATTGTTACAAAAATAACATTGCGTGTCTCGAATAATAGGCTGTGATTGGAGAAATGAAGCATATGGAATTTGTGACCAATATAGCTCCTGTAGCCTATTTCAACATTGCAAAGTATACTTTGAGGGAGAAATCATTTATTTTTCCTGAAATGTATTATTTCATATAGAACTAACAAATGCATATATTTCATGATTACAAGTATGCAGAATTATTATACTGAATTTATTACATTATCATAGCCAAATTGGCTGTGATAATGTAATAAATTCAGTATAATAAAAATTAATAAATTTATCATAAAATTGAAAATTTCTCCCTCAAAGTATACTTTGCTACTAAAGTATACTTTGCAATGTTGATGAAATAGGCTACAGATCACTTCGTTGCGGGGGGTATAAATGAAGCATATGGAATTTGTGACCAATATAGCTCCTGGTCAAATAGTGCACTCCTATAGCCTGATAACGATCTATATTGCTCGTTAGAAGTATGACGGTCATTTCATTGCTCAAATGACAAACATTGCAGATCCTGATCAGACTGATAACAATCCATACTGGTCACAAAACCCATAAGCCCAGTGTCTCCAGTCACAAGTTCATGATTTGCATGCTGGGAAACTTGTGGGCTATAAATGGTTAAAAAATAGCGGACAAAAAATCATCATGTTTTTTTTTATTTCCACCCGTAAATATCATGAATATGTCTTGGAATTTCATTAGAATTGAGTCCTGAGGACTCGATTCTAATGAAATTCCAAGACATATCTTTACAGAGAGAAATAAAACAGTTTATTGCTAATTTGTTTGGCGGATATTTTCACCGCTAGCATGCAAAGAGTTAAACAAGTTTACTTTGAATAAGTTCAAAACATAGAACTTCTTTATAATGTATGAGTGATGATTTAAGATAATATTCAGTAAACTTCATTTGTATATTTATTACACTAGTGCATTATGATTTTATTACACTATATTATTACGTTATTACACTATGAATGCATATTTTATACAATAATTCCAACACAAAAATATTTACACAATTCCCTAACATTTGATTGGCCCGTAGCAAGTCTCTGTCCAAAATTTATATCCCAGTAAACTCCCACGCCAAACTACTTTCCGTAACCGTGAGGCGCAGTTAAAATAATTCTTAAGAAACCGGAAAATAAACACATTTTCTTGATGAATTTATTTCAAATGCTGGAATTATAAAGAATGAATGGCCTTTTTGTGGAATTTATCGGGGATATAAACTTGGAAAAGTCGCGGGAATACTGGACGAGGCCTTCCAAAAAATTACAATTTTCGAAAAAAAAATAAAAAATAAAAAAAAAAAATCTTTTTTTTTCTTCTTTTTTTTCGAAAATTGTAATTTTTTATCTCTTCGTCCAATATTCCCGCGACTTTTCCAAGTTTATACCCCGATAAATTCCACAAAAAGGCCATTCATTCCTATAGTCATTTTGAAACATGGGATTTACTTAAAAGAAATATCCCGAGGGTATTGGGTATTTAAGCAAATACGCAGCTTATCTGGAAATATGTCAGAAAATTAATTTTATATGCACATGCGGAGATTTATTTTTTATAATCCCAAACCTGGCTCCAATTAGTCTTACCTGTAGAGAGTGACATTTAGGATACACGGACCACATCCAACGTATGGCTTGTATGAATGCCAGTCGCACGGCTCACATACTGCAATGGATTAATGGTGTTTAAAGGCCAGTCAACAGCTAAGGTCATTTCAGGCTGGGTTAATGGGGTCGAATCCCACATGTTACCTGTTGTGATTGGGGGTAAAATCCCACATGTTACCTGTTGTGATTGGGGTCAATCCCACATGTTACCTGTTGTGATTGGGGGTAAATCCCACATGTTACCTGTTGTGATTGGGGGTAAATCCCACATGTTACCTGTTGTGATTGGGGGTAAAATCCCACATGTTACCTGTTGTGATTGGTGGTAAATCCCACATGTTACCTGTTGTGATTGGGAGTAAATCCCACATGTTACCTGTTGTGATTGGGGGTAAAATCTCACATGTTACCTGTTGTGATTGGTGGTAAATCCCACATGATCCTGTTGTGATTAGTAAATCATGTTACCTGTTGTGATTGGTGGTAAATCCCACATGTTACCCGTTGTGATTGGAGGTAAATCCCACATGTTACCTGTTGTGATTGGTGGTAAATCCCACATGTTACCACTTGTGATGATTGGTAAATCCCACATGTTACCTGTTGTGATTGGGGGTAAATCTCAAAATCAGAACTGAATATTTACAGAAAAATATATTCAGCCCTGAAATTAGAATAACCTGATCTGGTGCCAGGTACTCACCACACTAGTCACTTAGCCCCACTCCCCAAAAATAAATAATAGGATTATTACTAATCCTATTACTTTTATAATAGGTATAGCCGGATTCTCACGTACAAGAAAGCCAAAAAAGTACCTGAGGGTCAAAGAATGGATACCGGGATTCCATCAAGGATGAAACCCATCGTTAAATGTACCCTTCACATGCTCCCAACCAACCGCCCAATACCGCAAAGGAAAAGGAACAGCTACGGGCATATAGAGACAGGACCACAGTTTAAAGTCTCATCCGACAGACCAGTGGGATGGAACTACTATGAACTATGTTTATGCCCTAGACGAGGTTTGAACCCATAACCTCCGGATTGGAATTCTGGTGTTCTAAACCATAGGCCACAACACATCCACATATTGCAAAGGAATATTAAATGATTGATTGATTGACTTAACAGTATGTTAACAAAAGTTATGTTGCAAAACCGTATGCATTGATTTATTGGTATTTAACGGCCTATCAACAGCTAAGTTTATTTAAAGCCGGGCCAAACGCATGTAACCTGCTGCAATGGGGAGAAAATACCAAAATCAGAATGGAAAATTTACATAAAAAAAATATATATACTGCGTATTCAGCCCTGAAATTTGGTCCATACCACACCAAAGTCACTTGGCCCCTTCCCTTAAAAGTAATAGGATTAGGCAAACTGAATGGATAGATTGATTGGGGTTTTATGCCTGGTCAACAACTAGGCCATGTACAAATAGGAATGTACCTGTATCGGAGAGCACCATACAATCGGCACTTTAATTACAGAAAAAAATCAACACTTAACCCTTTCACCCCTAAGTAACTGGAACAAATTTTGATATGTTAATTTTCAGACCAGTCTAATTATCACAAAATGATTTTCAGACTAGTCCATTTATGAAAAGGGGGTGTTTTTTCTCTAAAAAATATGAAAATTACTTGCAAAAAGTGCAGATCCTGATGAGACGGCTACACTTTCTACACTTTTTGCCTATACCATTATACAGGTCTGTAGTGTTGAAAGCATTAAACAGAGTGAAAATAAACGATAGACAAACATATTTAGTTTCGCATTGAAAGAGATCAAAGGTGAAAGGTTACACTCACATCTATTGTAGGGGTCAAGGGGTGAATAGCTAGGGGTGAAAGGTCAATGGTTTACCTCCAGTGGTTCTATTCATCTTCTGGTTGACTCCACACGTTTCCCAGGCAAGATTACACATACAGGGGTCGTCACCAAAGAAACAGTCCTCGTTCTTGCACTCACACCGCAGCATACACGAGTAGGTCCAGTTTCTTCGCGACATCTTGGTGTCGTCTGCAACAGAAGTAGATACAAAAGATATTCATATTTTCACAACGAATATGAATGCTTTGATTGGCAGATTGATCTTTGCAACACGGGATCCAGTTTTTATTTGCCGATCACGTTTGACAGCAATTCATCAATAATGTCAATCACAATTAATTTGGGGTCTCCACACACCGAGCTCAACAAAATGACTGTATGATGCTTTGTGCAATGGATTGAGATTCCATCTTGGCATCGGTCGTAAAATAAATCGAAATAAGGTTAACATTGGTGGTGGACTTTTGCAATTTTTTTCTTCCACGTTTGTTGTGGCCGCCATTTTGTTGCGCCATGTGTCACCAATTTTCAACGAAAAAAGCTGACATGATCCGATTGTGTTATTTATAGTGTCTATCGCTACTACGATTATATTAATTGGTGAATTCGGGCGCCGTTCAACTCGTCCTATTTTAACTTAGTTAATTCGACCGCCATTTTATTCAACATGTGCGTTGGTCGAAATAGTAATAATGTTACCATATTTTCATTTATTACTTATGATACTGTCCCACATGTAAAATATAAACCTGACACATTCAAAATAATAAAATGTCTGTCACGGACGTTTTTCGTTGCATCTCCTTGAGTAGACTCGGTGTCGCCGAAACAAGCAGTTTCACATCTATTTCAATTTAAGAAAATAGACTAGTAATGAGCCTGGATGTCCGGTTCACAATAGTGTCGCATTGCCGTTTTTTTCTCTCCACAATTATTGATTTGAAAATCAGTAATATTTTCCGTAAATGACGTAATTGATAGGCCCTTTTATCCGATTTTTGTTCTCAAAATCATATGGGCAAAAACTGCCGATGCGATAAGGGTGGAAATTTTAAATTTTGGTTCATTAACTTGGAACGGTACCCGAAACAACACCCGTGTGATGGGTTACTAGAGTTTCGTATCGAGTTGGACCCATTTTTTTCCCGCTGAGAGTCGGAATCTCTCCCGCTACCGGTATATCCTGGAGTTCAAATCGAATACACTCGAAAACTGGTTTCCAGCCGTTATCGGTGATATACAGCGAGACATTGTCCGCAGCTAGAGCCGGGACCAGACTTTGTAAACATTGAATGGCCGACCGCACAGATCATCGGCGATGATTTTGTAGGATTGTATACATGAACAAATCTAGCAGTACGCGACAGACTGAAAATACATTTGAGGAGTACGCTACAGGATAAAAAAAATTGCGTACCGGACATTTTAATTGCTTTTTGGTACGCATTGTCTCTGATTTTAATTGGGTTTTTGCATGTTTTAATTGCGTATTTACGCAAATACGCACCTTATCTGGACCTCTGCAGTCATCAAAGTACAACTACCGCGCCGGTCATACCGGGTTTAGAAGGTTCTTGAACCAGTTCCCACATTTAAATATAAGATAATTACCGCTTTTTGTCACCAAGTAATGTCAATGTTAAGAGACATGAACACATAATTGTCGATAATTAATGGTTGTGTGTTCGTCGCCTTTCTCTATTTTACTCGACCGGTGTAATATTTAGCGTTCTATAAATAGACTGGTGTTTGTGTGCAATCTGAAACAATACATTCAGCATTATCTGGGTATAGGATCACGTGGTCTATTATTTACACTGCAGCCCACGGCAATCATGATGTCTCGCGTAAATCATAAATTTCATTCATCAATATGACTGTTGCAGTGTAAACAATAGATCACGTGACCCCACATCCTGAGATTATGCACGTATCAACAGCTAATCGTCCGCATGCATAGGCAGGACACGTGACCATTATTTATTATCAATTAATCCTTTTAAGCGCCTGTTGATCGCGAGCAGTATACATTGTAATAAGCGTCTGTCTATCGCGAGCACTATACAATGTAATAAGCATGATTTTATAAATAACTCATATGTTTAATACATTAATACAAGTTTGTATGTCATAGTCATTATTAATAATTACTTTAATTTCTGTTCAAATGACATGATTTTATATGGGTCCGTTGCTAATGGAATTCCCGCAATAGTTGGTAACCGAAATGCGGATGATACCAGTATCCGTGTATGTCCCGAAATTTTATAACGTGATCGGATTCGATTGCGATTTGAAATCTTGGACCCTGACCATCGCGTTATAATGGAGCTGCAGTGTAGTTTACTTTCATCGATGAGAACATATTGAGGAAATTCCATCGTACATTTTGAATAGCGTGTATTATTTCCGCTTTTCAAACATGTACAGTGGATTATCCTATTTATTACACTTCTACGGCGGATATATGTGCACATTTAGTCTATTTTTGAGATTATAATCAATTAATTGTGGTGTGGGCATGAATAGTTATACAATGATGTGTGTTCCCGCGTTTTGACGTTACGTTGTGTGACATCAAATGTGACGTCATGTAAACTTTTTGTAATCCAAATTACGCAGCTGTTTCTATGAGCCAGATATATTTGAGTGGATGTTTGGAATGTGTTCAATCACATTAACATTCTAGATTAGTGAAGACCCTTTCCAAATTTTCAAATAACTTTATTTTGACTGTAATAAAAATTAAACATTTTGCATGGTAGCTCGTGGTTTCCAAGAAAACAGGAGCGCAATTACGGGTGTTCTCTTCACAGTTTATTATTTGTAAGGAGTTGATTACGGGTTTTCTCTCACAGCCAAACCTGTGCAAATACTTTGCAAGAGTGTAATAAGTGATTTTATTTACGTTGTATAGCTATTTCATGGGTAGGTAAATAATAGTGAAATATTCAGCTTAACCCTCACTAGACGAAAATTGTCGTCTGCTGTTTTTCATTTTTGTGGAGACGATTCTTATGCGCTGCCAAAACAGGTTTTATCGAGAAATTTTGAAAATAAAACATTTCCAGCAGACCCCAAAATATAATTCAGCGTAGTTAGGGTTAAAGTGACGTATCAGGTAGCCAATATGTGGTTTTTTGCTTCATGTACAGTAAATCACATATATAAATCAATCGCACCATTTCATTTGATCACAACTCACCCAATGGGTAGTATCGTATTAATTCTCTGGACAGCCTTGATTCTTACGAAATCAGTAAATTAGTTTAATACTAGATGGCCACGGCCTGCATGTCGAGCCCGTCGAAGGCTTTGATAGTATACCGAAAAAATTTAACCAACAACTTTAACCCGGACGCATGTACGTATGCCAATGTGCTGACTATATAGCGTTGTCCGCAAGAGGGCACGACAAAAAATCATATTACCGGTAAATCATCACGTGTGTACTCTACTGAAACGACACAACTTACCCAACGGACAGTGTCGTCTGCCGTATTCATTCTCGGCATAGCACGTTGCTTCCTCCATGTTAAACGAGGTTACGTTGTTAGTCTGCACTGTTCCTGCTGGACAGGGTCTACACTGGTCGCTTTCACCTTCAGCCGTACAAGCTTCTATACTGTGGTCTGTAACAGAAACACAGTCTCCGCAAAACTGCCAAAACTTTACAGGACATTCGGTTTGGTAAACTTGAATTTATTACCAGACCAAGTTTTTAAGTATACAGTGAAACCTCTTTAAACCGGACACATAGAAAACCCTTTCACCTCTAAGTAACTGAATGGGCTGCGATATGTTCATTTTGCAAACAATCCAATCATCGCAAAATGATTTTCAGACTATTCCATTTATAACTAGATTGGTCAGTAAGCGAGGCTTGCATGGGCCCAAGTACCCCTAAATATGAATTTTTTTTCCAAGTGTGGGCTTGTGACCTTGACTCTGGGCTTAGCAGGGGCGGCACGGACGTGAATGTGAAGCAGATCCGAGCAAGGAAATAGAAGTTATAACCGATTTCTCTGATGTTAAGTTTTGTAAAGAGACTAAGTATGTGATCTTGACCTTGGTATCAGCGGGGATATGTCACAGCATGATAGTAGAGCCTTAGAGGAATGTATGCATGAAATATTAAGAATTTTAGATGAAGTTATAACATATTTCTCTGATGTTAAGTTTTGTAAAGAGACCATGTATTTGACCTTGGGATCAGCGGTTGGACGGTCGTGAATTTGGCACAGCATGGTAGTCGAGCCTTACAGGAATGTATGTGTGAAATATTAAGCATTTTAGATGAAGGAAATAGAAGTTATAACAATATTTCTCTGATGTTAAGTTTTGTAAAGAGACTAAGTATTTGACCTTGACCATGGGATCAGCGGGGGTTGGACGGTCATGGATTTGGCACAGCATGGTAGTAGAGCCTTACAGGAATGCATGTGTGAAATATTAAGCATCTTAGATGAAGGAAATAGAAGTTATAACAATATTTCTCTGATGTTAAGTTTTGTAAAGAGATTAAGTATTTGACCTTGAACATCAGTGGGGGTTGGACGGTCGTGGATTTGGCACAGCATGGTAGTAGAGCCTTACAGGAATGCATGTGTGAAATATTAAGCATTTTAGATGAAGGAAATAGAAGTTATAACAATATTTCTCTGATGTTAAGTTTACGGACGCATGGACGGACGACCTGACTCCAGTATACCCCCCCCCACAACTCTCACGAGTTGTGGGGGGTATCAAAAGGGGGTATTTGTTTTTCTCAAAAATATGAAAATTACTTTCAAACAGTGCAGATCGGCTCATCTGGATCTGCACTGTTTGCATAAACCGATATAGCGGGCTTTCGGGTTCAAAGGGTTAAGGCTCGCTAGCGTCACAAAACCAGAAATGGGTATACCAGAAGAAGAGTTGATTTGAAGCTTAGAATAGACACAATTCAACATTTTATAGCCGGACATTCGGTCCAGCCACTTCCAATTTACCGTCGGACCAGCGGCAATTTTACCAGGCATTTCCGTCGGTTCGACGAGTTTCGCAGACTGGATACAGGATAACCAATAAAGGCACTAGGTCTCAGATGTGTGCAGAAACGGGTGAAATGGAATATACTTACAGTAGAACTTCGATCGCTCGAACCGGCACCGGAATCGAGTTTGAGTTCGAGCGATGCATAATTCGAGGGAATGAAGTTTCAAAAATGTACTGTCACATTCAGTCAATAAAATCACTTATGTGAATATATGAGATGACCGATGTGACATGCCATTGTATATGCATTACATTTGGAGGGAGAAATGAAAAATAACAAATACAATTGTAAAGTTGCTGTTTTATTCAATATTTACATGTAATTATACGTCAAATAAACCGCTATGTTCCGCTTTGCATATAATACTGGTATTCCCAGTGTCTAAAAATAGCACATAGCACAGTGGTTGGAATAAATATACAAACGGAAAATATAAACGAAACAATGTCAGTATACAATTATAAACACTATAAATTAACACCTGAAGAATTCCATGATCTCGGTTTGTTATTGGCACATTACATAAATTGAATTTTGTTCAAATCACTTAATTAGCATGGACATCATAACGCCCGTAATTCATGCCGCTATTGTTTGCGATTCGTGATTTAATTCGTGACTAATCCACAGGTTCGACTGTTCGAGTAATTCATAGTTCGAGTTTAAGGTGTTTTATTACATGAATTATACAGGAAATTTGCCAGGACTGTCGAACCAGTTCGAGTTTTCCATGGTGTTCGAGCCAGACCTGTTCTAGTTATCAAAGTTCTACTGTATTTTAAGTATAGAGATATTTATTATAGTTCTGAAAACAAGATTAACCCTTAGACTGCTACTCACAACAATTGTTGTCTGCTGTTGCTTTTATATCTTGCCTTATTTCTCAATAAAAACATGGTTTGACAGCACTTTAGAATCATTTCCATTGGAAATGATTCTAAAGTGCTGTCAAACCATGTTGTAAATGATTATAAAGTGCTGTTAAAGCATGTTTTTGATGATAAAAATGGAAAATAGAAAATAAACAAAAACAAGAGTGCCGCAAGTCACAAAATACGCCCGTCGAATATGGGCCAGACAGCGAAGATGCAGAAATGTGAAGCTGTCACCAAGGCAAGAAACATTAATGAGAATTTGAAAGTCTATAGCATTATTTCTTCATCTCGTTGTGCTAAACATGTATACTAATTTAGGCAGAGATAGAAAAGTAGAGTGTAAAGTAGAAATGATAGGGAATTGGATACAATAATGTAGAAAAAATGGCTAAGTTAAAAAGGTGATATTTTTGTTAAAAAATATTTTTTCGGCATAAAAACACCAAGGTGCACATCTTCAATATGTGTAGAAGATGTGTGTATAGTTTCAGAACGATCGACTGAACAGTTTCGGAGGAGTTGTGTACACAAACTCTGTACCGTATATAGAATTGCATAGAAAAATTAAGAAAAAATGGCTAAGTTAAAAAGGCGATATTTTTGTTAAAAAATATATTTTCAGCATAGAACCACCAAGATGCACATCTTCAATATGTGTAGAAGACGTGTGTATAGTTTCAGAACGATCGACTGAACTGTGTCGAAGGAGTTGTGTACACAAACTCTGTATCGTATATAGAATTGTATAGAAAAATGTAGAAAAAATGGCTAAGTTAAAAAGGTGTTATTTTTGTTAAAAAATATTTTTTCGCCATAAAAACACCAAGGTGCACATCTTCAATATGTGTAGAAGACGTGTGCATAGTTTCAGATCGATCAACTGAAAGATTTCGGAGGAGTTGTGTACACAAACTCTGTACCATATATAGAAATGTATAGAAAAATGAAGAAAAAATGGCTAAGTTAAAAAGACGATATTTTTGTTAAAAAATATTTTTTCGGTATAAAAACACCAAGGTGCACATCTTCAATATGTGTAGAAGACGTGTGTATAGTTTCAGATCGATCGACTGAACGGTTTCGGAGGAGTTGTGTACACGAACTATGCGCTTTTTCTTCAGCCGCCCGCCCGCCGTGCGGTAAAACATAATACGTACCGTTTTTGAAAAACGGTCGTATAAAAATAAGATAGCGGTCTAAGGGTTAACACTTTCTGATGAGATGGCTCGTCATCTGGATCTACGCTGTTTGCCAATACCACCATACAGGCCTGTGAGTTAAATAAATTATGAGTTGCCTGTTTTGGGATTAGCCAAAAAAGTGTTTATCATACAGAACAAGAAAATATGGCATGTTGTCACAATATTTGTTTGTGTCTAGGGTGGGAATTGAACCCAAAACATCTGGTATCGATATCCAATGCACTACAATTAGACTATATGGCCGTGGCCCACATGTCGCGCCTGCCGAGGCTTTGATAGTATACCAAAAAACTTACACCAAAAGCTTTAACCCGGATAGACGTACGTACGGACGTACGTACACCAACATGACGACTATATCGCACTGTCCGCAAGCGGGCGCGACAACTATCAACACATCCAGGTTCCAATGTAATAATTATAATACCTGTGATGCCGTTACCGTGTGTACCGTAGTGGTTTTTAACTCTTTGCATGCTGGGAAACTTGTGGGCTATAAATACATTACGCAAACACGTCTTATTTGGAATTAATAAATCACTGAACTACTTTCGGCAAGGGAGATAATCAATATCACGCGAACTATTTTCATACGAGCCAAGCGGATTGTTCATTTATGATTAGTAGATATAGTTTTAAGCTATCTCCTGTGATATATAATGATACATTACTTTGTTATGTTATGGGTACTAATACATGTTGTTTCAATAGCGTATCTCTGTAACGGTATCGTTGTAGATGGAGTTGCAAATAATTTAATAATTATTACGTTCAAATGGTTGCGTAATACTGATAGCACTTCTGTATAACTGTGATTGTCGTAAATGGCGCAATAGTTGTGAGGTTAAGGTCGCCGACTTCAATGATTTAATTACCGATTCCCGAAAGGGTCGGGGGTTCAAACCTCGACGTGGTATTTTTTTTTTTCTCCATATATATTATTTTTGTGATTTTAATATTTTCACAATTTTATGATTTTAATAAAAATACCTATAAATTGATAGAAACTTAACAACAATGAAAGTGTCTGTCTTTAAGTAATATATACACAGACAGTTTGTTACTGTTTTTTTTAGTTTAAGTAATATATACACAGACAGTTTGTTACTGTTTTTTTAAGTTTGAGGTACTGTCTATACCATATAATGTTTTACTGTCACAAAATCTATTTTTTTGGCTGTCACAATTAATTAATTTTCGGACAGGAAACATTTTTTTATGAATTTGAAATAATTATTGTCCTCCATCTGCTCACAACACTGTTCGAACTGCGCCTGTGGCTACCACGACCAGAATTCACTGGCCGCAAACACAGTAGCCATCGGCTTCTATTTATTAAATTATTATTTTTTATTTTATTTGAATTCCGCGTGAACGCTGCATTTTGTGTCAATACCATTTACAGAAAATATTGGTGATTTTCTAAACGAATATCGGAGAAATGCGGCTATATATTTTGTCAATTTTCAACACCATTTACGGAAAAAAATTACTGATTTTTTAAAACAATATCGGCACAACTAAATACGGTGATATAATTGTTGTCAACTTTTCAACACCATTTACGGAAAATATTACTGATTTTCTAAAAACAATATCGGCGAAGGTGTACTGAACTACTCTTTATTTTAAATAACCAGCCGTCTAATAGGTCTGTGTATAATCGAGAGTATATCGTTAATTGTCATGTTGTCTCCGACAGTGAGGTGTTGCAGCACACATCAAAACGACACGTCAATTTCAAAACATTGCCTAAGGGTCACAGCTGTGTGGTGTCATCAGATCAACACCTCGTCACACACAACTACGCATTATCGATTTTTTTCCCCACACAAAGCGACGTGTATTTACAACTAGATCTGTGTAATGTGTCGGGTGTAGCCAAAGACCATACATAAATTCGTAATTAGTCACAGATGTAGCCTTAAAATATAATCGATTTCCTTAAATTACGTCCGCAAGTTGACAGATATTTCAGAGCAGACGTCATCGTAATTTGCCGTTATTTATTTCCAAAAATTAGCCATATATTCTGTAAATGGCGTTGAAAGTTGACAATAAATCAAGACCAGATCAGTACGTTAAATCGCTATCGACGACAACTGACGATCCGATGAGAGAGTAATACCATTTACGCGTATCCAATGTTAAATATACATCGTTATTTTGTATGACTTTCGTAGTTTTTACCGAGAAATTCAAACCGTTTCCAATTATTGGGGAAAATAATATCATGATTAGCACACCGTTTCACTAAGCAGCGGCTACTCAGGGAATGGGATCACACGGTGTATTGTTTACACTGGATTAATGGCGGCCCCCATGATGTCTCGGGTAAATCTTATTTTTAAATAATACGACTGGTTTCTTCCTTTTAGTGATGACCATGTTACAGCCGTTAACACTTACTTAGCAGCATTATCTATGTAGTTAGTCTGAACATTCTGCAGAGAAATTTGAATAGGACGGAATCGAGCGTTGTTTAAACTTAGTCCTGTTCATATGCACAGGTCAAAATATGAACTGAAAATGGAGCTTTGTGTGACAGAAATCCGTACGCGGACGAGTGAGTGAGTGAGTGAATATGGTTTAACGTCCGCTTTTCTGACATAGAGGTACAAGCCTCAGGGAGTCTACACGCAGACGGGTCAACGGGGTCGTGTCCCGTATCCACCTGTCCGTACGCGGACGAATAAAAAAAATATTTTGTTATAAATATCACATATAGCGAAACAGCGGTAGCATATACTGTTTTAATAATATGCATACATATTGTAATTAATGTTTAATAGTGATATACTGATGAATAATATACGATACTATGGTTTATACTCCAGCACTATGTTTTATTTTAAGGCTGTGTGATTTGCCTCAATATAAGCTGGATTAATTAATACTTATATTCATGCGCTTCATGAGAACATCAATACATTTAAAATACAAATATTACTTAAAGGGGTATCGATATGATACACTAATATAAATATTGAAAATACACATTACAATCGCTTACAACATAAGTTATTGATCGAAAATAGTCACTGCATCGTGACCTATTTGACCGCATTACCTATTGCGCGGCTACCTCATCATACCCTGTTTACATAGGTAACTGTGGGTATAGTGAGGTATGCTCGCTAATACAATGTTTGCGTAATGTAGTTCAAAACTAGCGGACAAAAATTCATCAGATTTTCTTGTATTTCTCCCCGTAAATATCATGAATGGAAACTTGTGGGCTATAAATAGTTCAAAACTAGCGGAAAAAAATTCATCATATTTTCTTGTATTTCTCCCCGTAAATATCATGAATATGTCTTGGAATTTCATCAGAATTGAGTCCTGAGGACTCAATTCTAATGAAATTTCAAGCCATATTTACAGAGAGAAATAAAACATATAATCCTAATTCGTTTGGCGGATATTTTTGACGCTAGCATGCAAAGAGTTAAATATGCCACGGTGGACATGACAGCAAGTAACAAACAAGGGCATCATTATCACTAAGCTAATCCCCTCGCCGGCAGCCTTGATAATAAAAAAAACTCCTCAGTGACCTTGACCTTGGGCGGTCGGACGTGGGTCGTATGCAAAACAAAGCACCATTCATCCCTCGACACGCATTGTGACGAAATATTATCAAAATAAATGAAGCAGTTCAGAAGTTATTTAAAAACAAAAGGTGTTACTAATTACTATGTACGTGCACATGTACATACATGGACTAACGCTATATCCTCTCTAGCCTATCGTCGTGGGGATCAGAGCTCCAGATAAGCTGCGTATTTGCGTAAATACCCAATTAAAATTGCCAAAAAAAATAATTGAAAATAGAAGTAGCGAGTATTAAAAAGCAATAATAAATTTGTGGTACCTTTATCATGCTACAGAAAACAATAAACAGACCACAAATATAGCATATTTTTCTTACTTTCCATGAAAACACATCTTGGTATTTCATTAGAATTGTCTCCGAGGAGACAATTCTAATGAAATGCCAAGACATGTTTTCATTTCGAAGCAAACTATTCAATAATTGCTGTCTGATGATGTGTAAACAGTAGTGTGATTTTATTTTACCCAATTAAAATATTGAAATACCCAATTACTTCAGATATAATGGAGTGAAAATACTCAATTACTAATTCCTTATCTGGAGGGTAATAAATAAACAAGGCCAAAATGGTGCCACAGGGCTGAGCCTGATGAAGCTTACATAAAGCAAAACGATGTAATTTTATTTAAATTTTTCAATACCTTTAGTACAGTAAGCCGGGATACAGCAGAGCTCCCCATTGCGATGGGGAACAAGTCCATTGGGACACACTTCAGTCCACGCGAGAAGAACACTCGCCTCTCTATGCGTCCCAGGCTCTCTGCCAATATCAGGGTCGCTGGTCAGTCCGGTGTCCAGGTCATTGCCGCTGCCATTTAAGGAATTGTCGAGCGTGTCAGTTGGCACGGCCCGCTTGTGACCCAGACCAGAAGGTCGGAGGGCATTTCCGAGGGCCTGTAAAATGAGAATACTGTAATAACCATAAAATTCGGACAAAGTTTATACGGAGAAAAAAAACCTGTATGAATACAGCCGATACTCGTTATCTCGATATCGCTTAACTCGATATACCTGCTTATCTCGATAGAAGTCCGAATTCCCGGCCAAATTCCCTATATAGATCACGTATTTTACTCTTGATAAATCGATATCGGAAACATCAATATCTCAGTTTCGAAGTGGAAATCGAGTCGCGATAGTACCGGTACATTTTCTTCACATTTGTATTCTGATAAAATTAAGCGGCAGGCACCGACAAGTCTGAATCAGCGAGATTATCTCAGGAAAGTTTTCAGACATCTATAGAAATAAAAAGGTGTTAAAAGTTGCACAAACATGTGAAAGGGATTCACTTAAACCTTAATTAATCAACATCGGATGACTGCTGTAACATAAAAATAACTAGATTGGTCAGTAAGCGAGGCTTACGGAATACCCCCCGCGTGGGCCCAGGTACCCCTAAACTATGTACAAATTTCCAAGTGTGTGGGCTTGTGACCTTGACTCTGGGATTAGCGCGAGCGGCATGAACGTGAATTTGTCACAGGGTGGTAGAGGTCCATTGGAGCAATGAGTGTGTGAAATGTGAAGCAGATCCGAGCAAGGAAATAGAAGTTATAACCGATTTCTCTGATGTTAAGGGGAATGCACAAGTGAAATAATAAGAATTTTCAATGAAGGAAATAGAAGTTATAACTTATTTGTCTGATGTTAAGTTTTGTAAAGAGTATTTGACCTTGACATTGGGATCAGCGGGGGTTGGACGGTCGTGGATTTTGCACAGCATGGTAGTAGAGCCTTACAGGAATGCATGTGTGAAATATTAAGCATTTTAGATGAAGGAAATAGAAGTTATAACAATATTTCTCTGATGTTAAGTTTTGTAAAGAGACTAAGTATTTGACCTTGACCTTGGTATCAGCGGGGGTTTGGATGGTCGTGGATTTGGCACAGCATGGTAGTAGAGCCTTACAGGAATGCATGTGTGAAATATTAAGAATTTTAGATGAAGGAAATAGAAGTTATAAACAATATTTCTCTGATGTTAAGTTTTGTAAAGAGACTAAGTATTTGACCTTGACCTTGGGATCTGCGGGGGTTGGACAGTCGTGGATTTGGCACAGCATGGTAGTAGAGCCTTACAGGAATGCATGTGTGAAATATTAAGCATTTTAGATGAAGGAAATAGAAGTTATAACAATATTTCTCTGATGTTAAGTTTACGGACTAAGTAATTGACCTTGACCTTGGGATCTGCGGGGGTTGGACGGTCGTGGATTTGGCACAGCATGGTAGTAGAGCCTTACAGGAATGCATGTGTGAAATATCAAGCATTTTAGATGAAGGAAATAGAAGTTATAACAATATTTCTCTGATGTTAAGTTTATCCGGACGGACGCACGGACGGACGGACAACCTGACTCCAGTATACCCCCCCACAACTCGTTGCGGGGGGTATAATTAACTAGATTGGTCAGTAAGCGAGGCTTATGGAATATACCCCCCGCGTGGGCCCAGGTACCCCTAAAATATGTACAAATTTCCAAGTGTGTGGGCTTGTGACCTTGACTCTGGGATTAGCGCTGAGCGGCGATGAACGTGAATTTGTCACAGGGTGGTAGAGGTCCATTGGAGCAATGAGTGTGTGAAATGTGAAGCAGATCCGAGCAAGGAAATAGAAGTTATAACCGATTTCTCTGATGTTAGTTTTGTAAAGAGACTACCGTATAACCTCGAATTAACGCCCCCGGAGGCGTTACATTTTACAAAAAAAAGGGGGGGGGGGGGGGCGTTTATTAGCCAGTAAAAAAAAAAAAAAAAAAAAAAAAAATTACAAAGACCGCCAATTTCAAACACAAATAAGGATTTAAGGATTATTTGTGTTTGAAATTGGCGGTCATTGGTAAAATTATTATTATTATTTTTTATTGGGGGGGGGGGGGGGGGGTGGGGGGGGGGGGGGGGGGGGGGTGGGCGTTTATTAGCCAGTAAAAAAGAAAAAAGAAAAAGAAAAAAAAGAAAAAAAAAAAAAAATTACCAAGGACCGTCAATTTCAAACACAAATAAGGATTTAAGGATTATTTGTGTTTGAAATTGGCGGTCATTGGTAAAAAAAATTATTTGTTGTTTTTTTTTATTTGGGGGGGGGGGGGGGGGTTTATTAGCCAGTAAAAAAAAAAAAAAGAAAAAAAATAAAAAAAAAAAAAAAAAAAAAAAAAAAAAAAAAAAAAAAAAAAAAAAAAAAAAAAAAAAAAAAAAAAAAAAAATTACCAAGGACCACCAATTTCAAACACAAATAAAGATTTAAAGACTATTTGTGTTTGAAATTGGCGGTCATTGGTAAAAAAAAAAAAAAAAATTATTTGTGGGGGGGTGGTGGGGGGGGGGGGGGCGTTTTTATTTTTTAGCCATTAAAAAAAAAAAAATTACCAAGGACCACCAATTTCAACACAAATAAAGATTTAAAGACTATTTGTGTTTGAAATTGGCGGTCATTGGTAAAAAAAAAAAATTATTTGGGGGGGGGGGGGTGGGGGGGGGGGGGGGGGGGTGGGGGGGGGGGGGCGTTTATTAGCCATTAAAAAAAAAAAATAAAAAAAAATAAAAAAAAATGGTTTTTTACCAAGGACCGCCAATTTCAAACACAAATAAGGATTTTTTATTTTTTTTATTTGGGGGGGGGGGGGGGGGGGGGGCGTTTATTAGGAGGAGGGGGGCGTTAAGCCAAGGTTATACGGTATGTATGTGACGTTGACCTCGAGATCAGCGGGGATTTGTCACAGCATATGAAATATTAAGTATTTTCCATGAAAGAAATAGAAGTTTATAACATATTTCTTTCTGATGTTAAGTTTTGTAAAGAGACTAAGTATGTGACCTTGACCTTGGGAGCAGCGGGGGTTGGACACTCACTCGTAGATTTGTGACAGCATGATAGTACAACCTTAGAGGAATGCACAAGTGAAATAATAAGAATTTTCAATGAAGTAAATAGAAGTTATAACTTATTTCTCTGATGTTAAGTTTTGTAAAGAGTATTTGACCTTGACATTGGGATCAGCGGGGGTTGGACGGTCATGGATTTTGCACAGCATGGTAGTAGAGCCTTACAGGAATATGATGTGTGAAATATTAAGCATTTAGATGAAGGAAATAGAAGTTATAACAATATTTCTCTGATGTTAAGTTTTGTAAAGAGTATTTGACCTTGACATTGGGATCAGCTGTTGGACGGTCATGGATTTTGCACAGCATGGTAGTAGAGCCTTACAGGAATGCATGTGTGAAATATTAAGCATTTTTAGATGAAGGAAATAGAAGTTATAACAATATTCTCTGATGTTAAGTTTTGTAAAGAGACTAAGTATTTGACCTTGACCTTGGGTCTCGCGGGGGTTGGACGGTCGTGGATTTGGCACAGCATGGTAGTAGAGCCTTACAGGAAGGCATGTGTGAAATATTAAGCATTTTAGATGAAGGAATAGAAGTTATAACAATATTTCTCTGATGTTAAGTTTTGTAAAGAGTATTTGACCTTGACATTGGGATCAGCGGGGGTTGGACGGTCATGGATTTTGCACAGCATGGTAGTAGAGCCTTACAGGAATGCATGTGTGAAATATTAAGCATTTTAGATGAAGGAATAGAAGTTATAAACAATATTTCTCTGATGTTAAGTTTTGTAAAGAGTATTTGACCTTGACATTGGGATCAGCGGGGGGTTGGACGGTCATGGATTTTGCACAGCATGGTAGTAGAGCCTTACAGGAATGCATGTGTGAAATATTAAGCATTTTAGATGAAGGAAATAGAAGTTTATAACAATATTTCTTTCTGATGTTAAGTTTTGTAAAGAGACTAAGTATTTGACCTTGACCTTGGGATCTGCTGGGGGTTGGACGGTCGTGGATTTGGCACAGCATGGTAGTAGAGCCTTACAGGAAGGCTGTGTGAAATATTAAGCATTTTAGATGAAGGAAATAGAAGTTATAAACAATATTTCTGATGTTAAGTTTTGTAAAGAGTATTTGACCTTGACATTGGGATCAGCGGGGGTTGGACGGTCATGGATTTTGCACAGCATGGTAGTAGAGCCTTACAGGAATGCATGTGTGAAATATTAAGCATTTTAGATGAAGGAAATAGAAGTTATAACAATATTTCTCTGATGTTAAGTTTTGTAAAGAGACTAAGTATTTGAACCTTGACCTTGGATCTGCGGGGGTTGGACGGTCGTGGATTTGGCACAGCATGGTAGTAGAGCCTTACAGGAAGGCATGTGTGAAATATTAAGCATTTTAGATGAAGGAAATAGAAGTTATAACAATATTTCTCTGATGTTAAGTTTTGTAAAGAGACTAAGTATTTGACCTTGACCTTGGGATCTGCGGGGGTTGGACGGTCGTGGATTTGGCACAGCATGGTAGTAGAGGCCTTACAGGAAGGCAATGTGTGAAATATTAAGCATTTTAGATGAAGGAAATAGAAGTTATAACAATATTTCTCTGATGTTAAGTTTTGTAAAGAGTATTTGACCTTGACATTGGGATCAGCGGGGGTTGGACGGTCATGGATTTTGCACAGCATGGTAGTAGAGCCTTACAGGAATGCATGTGTGAAATATTAAGCATTTTAGATGAAGGAAATAAGAAGTTATAACAATATTTCTCTGATGTTAAGTTTTGTAAAGAGACTAAGTATTTGACCTTGACCTTGGGATCTGCGGGGGTTGGACGGCTCGTGGATTTGGCAACAGCATGGTAGTAGAGCCTTACAGGAAGGCATGTGTTGAAATATTAAGCATTTTAGATGAAGGAAATAGAAGTTATAACAATATTTCTCTGATGTTAAGTTTTGTAAAGAGACTAAGTATTTGACCTTGACCTTGGGATCTGCGGGGGTTGGACGGTCGTGGATTTGGCACAGCATGGTAGTAGAGCCTTACAGGAATGCATGTGTGAAATATTAAGCATTTTTAGATGAAGGAAATAGAAGTTATAAGAATATTTCTCTGATGTTAAGTTTACGGACTAAGTAATTGACCTTGACCTTGGGATCTGCGGGGGTTGGACGGTCATGGATTTGGCACAGCATGGTAGTAGAGCCTTACAGGAATGCATGTGTGAAATATCAAGCATTTTAGATGAAGGAAATAGAAGTTATAACAATATTTCTCTGATGTTAAGTTTATCCGGACGGACGGACGGACGCACGGACGGACGGACGTACCAACATTTTGGGTTTATGGGCTATTTGCTATATAAAAGATCAAAGGACTAGCCCCTAAACTTCAAAAGGTTTTATGGGCTAATGGTATAAGTTCAAAGAACTTCAAAGGAAACTAACCCTTACCCTAAGCTCCTAAACCCCTGATGTTTGCCCGGACGGACGGACGGACGGACGGACAACCTGACTCCAGTATACCCCCCCTCAACTCGTTGCGGGGGGTATAAACAGCATGACGGTCAAATCAAATGAACTTCTTAGCGGTTAAGTTAGATCATGAGGAGATATGAGGAGATAACCCACAAACTTTAGCGAGTTGATTATCGATAGTACATATGAACGAACGTGATCTACTGAACTGTGTCCTTGTGTTCAAACATTGCCCATGTGCTGTGTGAATGTAGAAACAAAACTCGAAAATGTATATATGATGTGATAATACAAATTTATTATAGGAATGAATGGCCTTTTTGTGGAATTTATCGGGGTATAATTTTTGTTTGTTTATTAGTGTTTAACGGCCTATGAACAGCTAAGGTCATGTAAGGCCGGGCAAACGGGTTCGATCCCATTTTAACCTGCTGCATTGGGGGGAAAATCCCAAAATAAGAAAGGAATATTTACATCGAGAACAAATATATTCAGCCCTGAAATAATAGAATAACCTGACCTGGTGCCAGGTCCATACCACACCAAAGTCACTTGGCCCCTTCCCCTAAAATAGGATTACGAATATCGTAATACTCACATAAGGGGTATAACCAGATTCAACCGTCACATACAAAATGCCAAAGACGTATGTGAGGGCCAAACCAGGTCTCCAGTCGGGATTCCGGTAAGCATGAACCCCGATCGTTAAATTACCCATCGCATGCTCCCACCTGCCACCCACTTATCGGGGTATAAACTTGGAAAAGTCGCGGGAATACTGGACGAAGGCCGGAAGGCCTTGTCCAGTATTCCTGCGACTTTTCCAAGTTTATATCCCGATAAATTACACAAAAAGGCCATTCATTCCTAATAATTGAAGCATTTGAAATAAATTCATCAAGAAAATATGTTTATTTTGACAGACGGCAGCCATTTGTTTACATTGACAGCACTGACAGCGCACCTGTAGAAAGTAGTTCGGCGTGGGAGTTTACTGGGATATAAATTTTGGACAGACTTGCTACGGGCCAATCAAATGTTAGGGAATTGTGTAAATATTTTTGTGCTGGAATTATCATGAATTGAGTGAATACGCCGTGCGTCTTATAAATACGAAAACCACGTTTCGCAATCTCTAAACAAAAGAGAAATCTTGCTGAAGGGCCCTGCCTAATAAGAGGTGGGGTGGGTAACTGGATCAGTTATTTGCGAGGCAGAAGTGCGGTGTGAAGCGCAAGCTTGACATGATTTGACTTGGGCCGAATTTGTTTGTGGCCGACGACTCTTAGGTCCGACGTGGTTTGGGGACAAAAGGCGGATCTTGCATTATACGATTGAATAATAATAACATCATCAGATGAGACGGTGAGCGTTGACATCTAATCTAGGTGTAACGATAATTCATTGATGTGTATTGATTATGTGTTGCAAAACAAATCATGTGTACCAGAAACTGTATCATGTATGTGTGATAGATTTAATAACAATGCACATGTGAAAATAAAATGCGCGATTTATGAAAACCCGGAAGTGAAGTAAAGTCTGTATTATTGAAGCGATTCTGTTTTCTTTTGAGAGTGGTCGCTAAATTTGGAGAATGTTTATCTCGAAGTTCAGTAGCCTATTTCATCAACATTGCAAAGTATACTTTTCTAGCAAAGTATACTTTGAGCGAGTACCGTAATCATTTATTTTTCCTGAAATGCATTATTTCATATAGAACTAACCACTGCATATATTTGATGATTAAAAGTATGCAGAATTATTATACTAAATTTATTACATTATCAATGAAATAAATTCAGTATAATAAAAATAAATAAATTTATAATAAAATTTCTCCCTCAAAGCAATGTTGGTGAAATAGGCTAGTGATATATTGATATATTTTGCTCAGTCCAATCAACTTTGAGATAACGAGAATTACCTGTATATATGGTTTCCGAACATAAAGTGTCCCAAATGGCAATGTTTAGGGGTGGCATGGTTGAACTGAGGAAGCAAAACAATGATATTATACAATTATGGTCTTTTGAGGAGGTGTACACAAGATTTACGGACCTGCACAAAGTGAATATGACTTTTTGAAGGTCCTTAAATCTTGTGTGCACCGCTTTGGTTGCTTGATCAGTGACACGTGTATGCCGTTACACCTGAATATCAGTCTCGAACTCGTCTGGTTGCTTGATCAGTGACACGTGTATGCCGTTACACCTGAATATCAGTCTCGTCTGGTTGCTTGATCAGTGACACGTGTATGCCGTTACACCTGAATATCAGTCTCGAACTCGTCTGGTTGCGCGAGAAGAGTCCGAGACTGTTATTCGAAATGTGATATTCAGGTATATATGTCCACAATCATGTGACCCGATATTGGTTGAATTTGTCAGTCATATAATAAATTTGGATACACTTTGTTTTGGGAAACCACTATTTTATAAAACAAAACTTACCAAAACAAAGTATGTCTAAATATTTAAGGTTATAACAGCAACAGTCGGTGTGATTACATTAAACGTTTTGAGCATGTTTTACAATATCGGGAAGCTTGATTGCTTGAGGCTGAGCCTTCGCTCAGTCTCGACTAATCAAGCTACGAGTACAAATTATGTGAATGTGTTTTTAAAGTCTTAGAAGGACATTCACAAGTTTGAATCTTTTCACATATGAGACACGACATGTGATTTTGTACCTATGGACATCTGCGTAATTTCATGAAATATGTTAACAAAATTTACAATATTTTCTGTAAATGACGTCAAAAGTTGACAAAATCTTCAAAGTACATGCGGAATGATATTCCGCATGTACTCTGAAAATCTTTGTCAACTTTTGACTGTATTTATGAAATATATTTTTGTCAACATATTTAATGAAACTACACATATGTCCGAAGGTACAAAATCACATAGCCTTAGCGCGTCTCATATTAATTTTATGATTGATTGCATGATTGTTGTCAAATACATGTAGCTAGCGTATAACTTACCACAGAGAAGCATGCCAGCAAGCCAACAATGTGCAGGGCGGTCATCATCGTCAGTTACAGACACATCATTCTCCCTACTGTAGACGCTATATGATCTGCTACCTGCAAGTTGAAAACTGGACATTATGTTTGTAAAACATGGATATGCCCCCTTGGCATACTTGACTGTAACAAGAATTCTGCGGAATCAAATGTCTCGCCTTGTTCCGCATTGACCTTGACCCTGGGGCCTTGACCATGGGGCCCCGAGAATAGTCCTATATTCATCTACATATCATAGTAAAGGTATGTATAAAGTTTGTTGACTGTAGCTGATAAGGTGTTAAAGTAATGACCGTAACACGAAAACGTAACATAGAATGATGACGACGCCGCCACCGCCGCCGACTCCGGAAAAGCAAAAGTGAAACCTATGTCTCGCTTTCCGCTTTCGCGGGCGAGACAAAAATGACTAAGTGTTTCAGCAACATTTCAAAGGTGACAAAGGTCAAAGTCATGTTAATGCTGGTGTGGTTGTGTGAGAAATGTTCAGGTGATTCAAGTGACAAAGTATCGAAGCAATCCTTCGTGTAATATTTAAGATATTACATGTTGGAGTAAATCTTACCAACTTTTTGAGGCAACAAAATTGCGAAGTGTTTCAGCGACATTTCGAATGTGACAAAGGTCATGGTTGTGCTAATGGTGGCGCGCGTGTGTGACAAATGTTCAGGGGGCCGTTTCACTAAGCTTCATAAGACTAAAATGTTCATAAGTGCAAAATTATGATAGTCTGTAAATATCATATTAACGATGTTTTCTTGAAAACAATTATTGGATTTACATTTTTGAGCATAGGCTGCATATGCAGCCTATGCTCAATAAATGTAAATCCATCAATTGAAATTTCCAGACGATCATAAATTTGCGCTTACGAACATTTTAGTCGTCCAAAGTTTAGTGAAACGGGCCCCTGGTGATTCAAGAGTCCAAGTATTGAAGCAATCCTTCGTGTAATATTGAAGATATTACATGTTGGAGAAAGTCTTACAAACTTTTCGACATAAATGTACAAGGACGGACGGAACCTCAAGAGCAATGCAATCGCATAGGGGGCATAATGATTGTGTAACATCAGTATGGCTAGAATTAATTGATTTAATTTACGGAGGTGTAGGTGCATACACATATATGTGGCTGTGACTGGAAAAATGGCACTTAAGGAATCTGTGGATATTCAAATTTCTGAATATCTAGCGCACTCCTGAAGTCTGATGAGGATAACAAATATAAGTTACACACATTAACTGAATGGCGAACAGTGCATGTTTTTATCAGACTTTGCCGATGTGTAGTCTGATCTGGCGCTACACTGGTCATATAACCCATAATTCCCATTTCTCCAGTCACATATACGGGAACATTCAGAACTACAATTATAAAAATTCACTTATTTGAGCTGCGCAAACAGTGTTTGCTGTTTGCAGCTCAACTAAGTAAATTTCAACTTTCTTACAGTATTTTCACTACTCAATTTGAAAATCAATGCATATTTTCACATTGCTGTGAGTATTTTGTACTCCCACTTTTGATAATCAATGCGTACCAGTATTCTGCTAAAATAAGTGAGTAAAATACGCCAATACTTACCTGATCTGGAGCTCTGTAATCACACATTAATGTTATTCACTGATGCTACCATTTTACACCTACATAATGAGGGCTTTAAATCTGAACATTTAGCTTTCATAAGTATAATTACACAGATCACAGTGTACACGCAAGTTTTTCAGCTAACTGAACGAGGATGGGTATACGCGCACAGGCATTCGGCGGTTTTCGGCTTTCATCGCTATAACTCTATATACGCGTAGTCTTCATTATGTGGATGGGGTATCGACCTACGAACATTATTTGTATATCAACTTGATAACTATTTTTGGGGGTATTTTTTATACAAGATCTAACATAAGTGATGTTTGTTCATGGTATCTATTTTTATACGACCGTTTTTAAAAAACGGTACATATTATGTTTTACCGCGAAAAAATATTTGTTAACAAAAATATCACCTTAGCACAACGAGATGAAGAAATAATGCTATAGAGTTTTAAATTATCATTAATGTCAGGCGCGGATACAGCGGGGGGGGGGGGGGTAAAAATACTTGAATATTTGGATGACTTTTTTCGTGGCCTAGGTTTCAGGAAATCGCATCTGCGGCGATCTGAATGTTTATTGCCTTGGTCACAGCTTCACATTTCTGCATCTTCGCTGTCTGGCCCATCTTCGACGGGCATATTTTGTGACTTACGGCACTCTTGTTAAGGGTTTAATTACTAATATCATAAGAAACGAGGCTAAGTCGACTTTTTTTATGAAATGAGTAAATGATATTATAAATATCATATTAAATCTAACCCCATCGCTCACTATAACCCCTGCATTATATAAAGAATGTTGAGGGGTAGATCATTTGTGGATTTTTATCATCAATGATGTGTTCGTTCTATAGCTGTTTTCATGCCCAAGATCAAGGCCAAACCAGTTGGAAATTATTTGTTGGTCAGACAAGGATTGACAGTGTACCGGTGCCTGGAAATATTCCCCCCCCCCCACCCCCCCGCCCCCCCGGGAAGAATTTCTTAGAAATTCTCCCCCCCCACCCCCCCACCCCGGGGGGAATATTTCCAGGCTCGACCCTAGGATATTCTCCCCCCCACCCTGGAAATTCTCTCCCCCCCCCACCTCCCACCCAAAAGTTTGTGTTTGAATGCTACAAAGCAGAATTATTTCCCAACAAACATGTGCACATAGGCACAATGTATGTCATTTGATAGTATAAGAAAGGGGAACATAAAAAATCACCTCCCTCACACCCCACCCCAATCTACCATATGCATAGTGTAAGTCCCTTGATAGACAAGAATATCACAAGATTGGGGGAAGATTTATGATCAAGTGAAAATGTTTGTTGTTTGTGTAGAACAGTTGGTATGTGACGCAAATTGGCAGGGGGGGGGGGGGGAGGAGATTTTCCTAGGGAATTCCCCCCCCAACCATCTACCATATGCATAGCGGATGTGAATGTCTGTTTGTAGACAAGAATAACCCCGCCTGCCTCATGATGAAATAATGTATGTTGGTGTAGAACAGATAGCATGTGGCATGTATTGGTTGGAGGGGGGGGGGGATTTTCCTTGGAAATATCCCCCCCCCCAACCATCTACCATATGTATAGCGGATGTGAATGTCTCTTTGTAGACAAGAATACCCCCCCCCCCTCCCTCATGATGAAATAATGTATGTTGGTGTAGAACAGATAGCATTTGGCATGTATTGAGGGATGGGGGTGAGGGGGGAGATTTTCCTAGGAAATATTCCCCCCCCCCCAACCATCTACCATATGCATAGCGGATGTGAATGTCTCTTTGTAGACAAGAATAACCCACGATTGGGGGAAATGTTCTGATGAAATAATGTGTGTTAGTGTAGAACAGATAGCATTTGGCATGTATTGAGGGAGGGGGAGGGGGGGGGGGGAGATTTTCCTAGGAAATATCCCCCCCAACCATCTACCATATGCATAGCGGATGTGAATGTCTCTTTGTAGACAAGAATAACCCCCCCTCCCTTTTGATGAAATAATGTATGTTGGTGTAGAACAGATAGCATTTGGCATGTATTGAGGGAAGAGGGGGGGGAGATTTTCCTAGGAAATATCCCCCCCCCCCAACCATCACAACCAAATGTATAGCGGATGTGAACGTCTCTTTGTAGACAAGAATAACCAACGATTGGGGTAAATTTTCTGATGAAATAATGTATGTTGGTGTAGAACAGATAGCATTTGGCATGTATTGAGGGAGGGGGGGGGGGGGGGGGTGGGGGGGGGGGGGGGGGGGGGGGGGGGGGGGGGGGGGGGGGAGATTTTCCTAGGAAATATTCCCTGCCCCCCCCCCCCCCCATCTACCATATGCATAGCGGATGTGGATGTCTCTTTGTAGACAAGAATAACCCACGATTGGGGGAGTATTTCTGATGAAATAATGTATGTTGGTGTAGAACAGATAGCATGGGGCATGTATTGGTGGGGGGAGGGGGGAGATTTTCCTAGGAAATATTACCCCCCCCAACGATCTACCATATGCATAGCGGATGTGAATGTCTCTTTGTAGACAAGAATAACCCCCCCCTCCCTCATGATGAAATAATGTATGTTGGTGTAGAACAGATAGCATTTGGCATGTATTGAGGGAGGGGGGGGGGGGGGGAGATTTTCCTAGGAAATATCCCCCCCAACCATCTACCATATGCATAGCGGATGTGAATGTCTCTTTGTAGACAAGAATAACCCCCCCTCCCTTTTGATGAAATAATGTATGTTGGTGTAGAACAGATAGCATTTGGCATGTATTGAGGGAAGAGGGGGGGGAGATTTTCCTAGGAAATATCCCCCCCCCCCCAACCATCAACCATATGTATAGCGGATGTGAACGTCTCTTTGTAGACAAGAATAACCAACGATTGGGGTAAATTTTCTGATGAAATAATGTATGTTGGTGTAGAACAGATAGCATTTGGCATGTATTGAGGGAGGGGGGGGGGAGATTTTCCTAGAAATATTCCCTGCCCCCCCCCCCCCCATCTACCATATCATAGCGGATGTGGATGTCTCTTTGTAGACAAGAATAACCCACGATTGGGGGAGTATTTCTGATGAAATAATGTATGTTGGTGTAGAACAGATAGCATGGGGCATGTATTGGTGGGGGGAGGGGGGAGGGGGAGATTTTCCTAGGAAATATTACCCCCCCCAACGATCTACCATATGCATAGCGGATGTGAATGTCTCTTTGTAGACAAGAATAACCCCCCCCTCCCTCATGATGAAATAATGTATGTTGGTGTAGAACAGATAGCATTTGGCATGTATTGAGGGAGGGGGGGGGGGGAGATTTTCCTAGGAAATATTCCCCCCCTCCTAACCATCTACCATATGCATAGCGGATGTCAATGTCTCTTTGTTGACAAGAATAACCCACGATTGGGGGAGTATTTCTGATGAAATAATGTATGTTGGTGTAGAACAGATAGCATGTGGCATGGATTGGTGGGGGGGGGATTTTCCTAGGAAATATTCCCCCCCCCCCACCCAACGATCTACCATATGCATAGCGGATGTGAATGTCTCTTTGTAGACAAGAATAACCCGCAATTGGGGGAAATTTTCTGATGAAATAATGTATGTTGGTGTAGAACAGATAGCATGTGGCATGTATTGGTGGGAGGGGGGGGGGATTTTCCTAGGAAATATCCCCCCCAACCATCTACCATATGCATAGCGGATGTGAATGTCTCTTTGTAGACAAGAATAACCCCCCCTCCCTCATGATGAAATAGTGTATGCATTTGGCATGTATTGGGGGAGGGGGGGGGGGGAGATTTTCCTAGGAAATATCCCCCCCACCATCTACCATATGCATAGTGGATCTGAATGTCTCTTTGTAGAGAAGAATAGCATGAATACTCCCCCAATCGTGGGATATTCTTGTGTACAAATGCTATCAGTTCTACACCAACATACATGTACATTATTTCATCATGAGGGAGGGGGGGGGGGGGGGGAGGGGGTATTCTTGTCTACAAAGAGACATTCACATCCGCTATGCATATGGTAGATGGTTGGGGGGGGAATATTTCCTAGGAAAATCTCCACCCCACCCCCCTCCCACCAATACATGCCACATGCTATCTGTTGTACACAACATACATTATTTCATCAGAAATACTCCCCCAATCGTGGGTATTCTTGTCTACAAAGAACACTCCAACATCCCGCTATGATATGGTAGTTGGTTGTGGGGGGGGGGAATATTCCTAGGAAAATCTCCCCCCCCCACCCCCCCCCCACCCCCCTCCCTCAATACATGCCAAATGCTATCTGTTCTACACCAACATACATTTCATTTCATCAGAAATATTCCCGCAATCACCTGCTATTCTTGTCTACAAAGAGACAATCACATCCACTTTGCATATGGTAGATGGTGGGGGGGATATTTCCTAGGAAAATCTCTCCCCCCCCCACCACCACCAATACATGGCACATCCTGTCTGTTCTACACCAACATACCTTATTTTGTTTCATCAGAAGTACTCCCCCAATCGTGGGCTATTCTTGTCTACAAAGAGATGTCCACGTCCACTATGCATATGGTAGATGGTGGTGGTGGGGGGGGGAAATCTCCTAGGAAAATCTCCACCCCACGCCCCTCCCACCAATACATGCCACATGCTATCTGTTGTACACCAACATACATTTCATTTCATCATAAATACTCCCCCAATCGTAGGCTATTCTTGTCTACAAAGAGACATTCACATCCGCTATGCATATGGTAGATGGTTGTGGGGGGAATATTTCCTAGGAAAATCTCCCCCCCCCCTCCCTCAATACATGCCAAATGCTATCTGTTATACACCAACATACATTTCATCAGACATACTCCCCCAATCACCTGCTATTCTTCTCCTTCTCTACAAAGAGACATTCACATCCACTTTGCATATGGTAGATGGTGGGGGGGGATATTTCCTAGGAAAATCTCCACCCCCCCCAATACATGGCACGTGCTGTCTGTTCTACACCAACATACATTATTTTGTTTCTTCAGAAATACTCCCCCAATCGTGGGCTATTCTTGTCTACAAAGCAGGGTTGGCCGGGAAATACCGGGGGCGGGAATTCCCGGCGGGAAATACCGTCCCGGGAAATACTCCCCAAAGTGGGAAATACCGGGAAATATGAATTTTTATGTTCTTATTTGATAATTAAAGTTATTTAAATTAAGTTTTAAGCTCAGTAATAGTTAATTAAACAGTCAACAACTTAATAATTAGATATTTGGCTTAATTACAATGTATAGCTCTGTTTCATTCCCAACTAGGGGTACTCATCAGGTGGAATATATGGCAACCATGACATTTATATTTTGGTTCTATTATTTGTTTGTAAATTACATATGAGTATCTGCTAGATACAATTCACAAGGATAACGTCATCATGATCAGACTATGTTTTGACAACAGGCTGTTAATTGTCAACCTTCTCCCACACTAATATTCGGTATCAAGAAATGACAATAAATGATCTTAGCATGCATGATGTGCATACACATAGTCTCTTACAAGTCTTATATGACTGACAATGTACTGTTGTTTTATGCTTTGTATTACTTATTTGCATTATTATTATGACATTTATTTAACGTGAAGACTATGGGCCACGATGGTACGTATGAGATACAGTACCTAAAATCGTTAAAATTAGCCAAATGCCTACTAATGTCTACTTATTTGCATGTACATTGATGAGACTTTAATAAACCATCAGACTATGACAACAGGCTGTTAATTGTCAGCCTTCTCTCACACCTTTAGTGTCGTACTGTATAATAAGAACCCAGGTAGTCAGTATATGGTCATGTCAAGTTGTAAAACAATTACACTTACACTGTACATGGATTATCCGTTATCAACAGGGCTTTTATCAAAATTCCAAAAGCAGCTTTTATTAGTGGCAGGTTACTATAGTAATGAGGGGTGTTCTCATATACAATAAAATAGACAGTTGGCAAATACTACATAGACTTGTATATAGGGAAGAAAATTGTCTAGAAAATAGTGATGTTTTTTTCCTCTAAATAAACTTATTATTTCTTTTTTTATTGCAGAATGGTTTACCTGTAGGCTTATCAGTCTACACAGATATAAACCATAGTAGATATAGGGGAATATAGAGACTCATCTTGACATTTTGGAATTAAAAAGACCACCAAGATTCATATTTCCCGGTATTTCCCAGTATATCCCGGTATTTCCCAGTATTTCCCGGTATTTCCCGCCGTCCTGGGAAATACTCTTATTTCCCGGGAAATTGCCAACCCTGCTACAAAGAGACAATCACATCCACTATGCATAGGGTAGAAGGTGGCGGGGGAATTCCTAGGAAAATCCCCCCTCACCAATACATGCCACATGCTATCTGTTCTACACCAACACACATTATTTCATTTCATCAGAAATACTCCCCCAATCGTGGGCTGTTCTTGTCTACAAAGAGACGTCCATATCCACTATTCATATGGTAGATGGTGGCGGGTGGGAATATTTCCTAGGAAAATCTCCCCCCCCACCAATACATGCCACATGCTTGCTTTTCTACACAGATATACTGTTTTTATTTTCTAGACCCACCCCCACCATGTGCTATACATGTATGCCAATCATATGCAGCTATGGTAGAGATTTAACCTAGAGAACTCTCTACCAGCCAACATACATACTAGTTATGGTACGGTAATGGGGAATTATTGCATATACCGGTAAATAGAATCTCTACCGCCCCACCACCACTATATTGTCTATGTATAGATATTATACTAAATTGGAGAGCTCTTTTATAAAAAATACTGCCTCGCCTATTCACATACTTCTCCACAAGCAGACATACATTATGACTATGTTAGTTGGGTATACATGTAGGGATATTACGTCCTCTGTTACCAACAGACTGGTTTTAGCATGTGCATTTTGTATGCTCCTGAGCACAATATCAACAATGTATATGAAAATACATTAAAAGTTTTGTGGACAGTGTCTGTGAAGGTGGTGATGGGTGGGGGGGAGATTTCCTGTCACACCGGATCAGCGGGCATGATATGCTAGTTGATTAGCGATTGCAATGAACCAGATTTGTTTGTCAAAATTTACGTACAAGTGAAATTGTTAATCGATTCATGATATGCTTGTAGCACATGTTGTATTATTTGGGGTTGCTGTCTTCTTTTCTTTCCTATTTTCAGGATTGAGGAAATTTGGCATAGACTTTTAAAGGCACTGCTATATTTTCTGTCGTTTTGGGATTTCACGATGGTTGTGTAAAAGACCTAAACCCTCTGAATTGGGAAAGGTAAAGAAGTACAGAACCTGCAAATTTGTGAGTCAACATATTCACTAGGCTGGTGGTACCCAGAGCAAGTGGTGCAGGAGCACCATTTGGTTGGGTTTCCAGTGGTCGGCTTTGTGGAGTTTAGGCGTTTGTAACCTGTAACCCGATGATATTTTGTTAAAACAAGAATTCCGCCACGGAAGCAGTGTCTCGCCTACCGAGGCATTTGACCGTGAACATTACAAGTAAATAAATTACCTTGACCTTCAGAATTTGGATGTGGGGGTGTGTGTAATGAAGCATCATCCGTAGACAAACATTGATGTGAAATATTATCAATGTCTGGAAAGGGGTTAAAGAGATATTGTGAAAAAACAATAACTTTAACGCATTTGTGTTACAAATGCGGTGAATATTATAAGTAAATAAATGACCTTGACCTTGAGAATTTGGATGTGGGGGTGTGCGTAATGAAGCATCATCCCTAGACAAACATTGATGTGAAATATTATCAAAGTCTGGCAAGGGGTTAAAGAGATATTGTGAAAAAACAATAACTTTAACATATTTCTGTTACAAAACCGGTGAACATTACAAGTAAATAAATGACCTTGACCTTGATAATTTGGATGTGGGGGTGTGCGTAATGAAGAATCATCCCTAGACAAACACTGATGTGAAATATTATCAATGTCTGGCAAGGGGTTAAAGAGATATTGTGAAAAAACAATAACTTTTAACGCATTTCTGTTACAAAACCGGTGAACATTACAAGGAAATAAATGATCTTGACCTTCAAAATTTGGATGTGGGGGCATGCGTAATGAAGAATCATCCCATGACAAACATTGATGTGAAATATTATCAATGTCTGGCAAGGGGTTAAAGAGATATTGTGAAAAAACAATAACTTTAACGCATTTCTGTTACAAAACCGGTGAACATTACAAGTAAATAAATGACCTTGACCTTGAGAATTTGGATGTGGGGGTGTGCGTAATGAAGCATCATTCGTAGACAAACATTGATGTGAAATATTATGAAAGTCTGGCAAGGAGTTAAAGAGATATTGTGAAAAAACAATAACTTTAACGTATTTTCTGTTACAAAATAAAACCGGTGAACATTACAAGTAAATAAATGACCTTGACCTTGATAATTTGGATGTGGGGGTGTGCGTAATGAAGCATCATCCCTAGACAAACATTGATGTGAAATATTATCAATGTCTGGCAAGGGGTTAAAGAGATATTGTGAAAAAACAATAACTTTTAACGCATTTGCCTTACATTTGCGGACAACGACGACGGAAAATACGACGAGTATAGTCCGACAAATGACACTTTGGAACAATCTGTCTGTCTGTACTTTACATTCTGTGACTTAGGCTTAACATATTTACTCTAATTAATAAACATTTTGCTTCTTTATAGTATTACTTTAAATACGGTTTTGTGCGTGCAGACAATTTACATTGTTATTGCACGAACGTTCTCTTCCGTTTCTCTAATCTGGTTTATACAATAAAACATATTTATTTGTAAAGTGATTATAGTTTGATTTTGATTAATATCATATGACGGTTACGGGTTGCTACTTTGGACGTCTTACTTATTTGCTGTTCGTTCATGTTTTGTGTTTGGGCCTTCGGCTTGGCGAGTGGAGAAATTTAATTTCTCTTTTGTGGTTTTGTTAACCACATTTTGTTGTGTTCAGTTGTTCAATGTCCTAGTTTGTTTTGAAATATAAATATTCTGGATTTACTTAGCTGAAAATCACATCTACCATTAAACCTTGAAAAGGTAATTATAGTTTTTGTAATTTTTACTTCCATTATTGAATTGAGAGTAATTGGGAATTTTTAGCTCTAAAAATGTTAATTACCTCGAATGCTGAAAATAAAGTTTTATTGGCTTCCATACTGCTTCCGGTATTTTTCCCAGTCTGGTTTACGTTTTTGTTTGGTATTCTTCTTTCTTCGTGGGTAAAAATTTAATCAGTCAAATTTATAATTTAATTTGCGAATTATTGGTCCTACATGTACTTAGCTGAAAATCACATCTACCATTAAACCTTGAAAAGGTAATTATAGTTTTTGTAATTTTTACTTCCATTATTGAATTGACTTCCGGTATTTTTCCCAGTCTGGTTTACGGTTTTGTTTGGTATTCTTCTTTCTTCGTGGGTAAAACTTTAATTACCGGTAGTCAAATTTATAATTTAATTTGCGAATTATTGGTCCTTTTGAAGCAGTTAGATTATATTACCGGTATTATTTATTCCAGAAATTACCTATTACATTGTCTTTAATGTTAAATTTTATAATCATTTATAGTTGTTTGTGGATTGTCTTGGTTACTAAGAATTCCGTTCTTCTGATTGGTTTAAAACATTTGTTCACTCTCAGACCGGTTCAGGTTTCTTTCTTTCGTCACAGGTGATTTTTGGCATCATAGCATAAGACATGATATTTGTTCACCCGCCCGCCCAATTAGCCCTGTGTTTAATTGAATTGTTGTATGTATATGTTTATTCCTTGAATAGGTTCAAGAAATGAAACTGTGAAGAATTATTACGGTAGGATCAACTTTATTATTAAGTAGTATGATAATATGGGATTATGTGTGTGCCAAGGTAGGCGAGTGGAGAAATTTAATTTCTCTTTTGTGGTTTTGTTAACCACATTTTGTTGTGTTCAGTTGTTCAATGTCCTAGTTTGTTTTGAAATATAAATATTCTGGATTTACTTAGCTGAAAATCACATCTACCATTAAACCTTGAAAAGGTAATTATTGGTTTTGTAATTTTTACTTCCATGATCGAATTGATAGTAATTAGATTTTTATTTTCAATATTATACCTCTATGATGGTTTCTGGGCTCTGAAGTAAGGAGGAATCTCCTTTTTTAGCCCATTTTCTTCAGTAATTCTTCGGATACTGTGTATCTTGTATTCTTGCATGGTTTGATTAGTATATTTAGGGTACAGGTTTGTTGTATCAATGTCACATTTGGTAGTATATATGTATGTATCTAATGTATATTAACATATATAATGTGGTTAAAATTGGTATATAGTATCGTGGTTCCAGTACTGGTCGAGTTTCGATTTGAAATCATTCACGTCATTAGTTTACAACATACTTCGGGAGTGAGTTCCAATCATTTATTATCCTCTGTGAAAACTGTTGTAGGCGAAATGATGTTATACAACGTGGTTTATAATCATGTCCACGAGTCCTCGAATGGCGGTAACTGGAATTACCGGAAATCTATTTTTTACCGAAAACCACCGAAATACCGGAAACCCCTATAAATCACTATATAATAACATAAATATGTGTTTGTTGTGTCATAAAAGGTTTGTTTACTATATTATAAGATATATGCACTAATTACAAACTATATATGCACTAATTACAAACTATTTGTGTGAAATAAAATGAGTTTGGATCATCTTGTTTGGTGTTTAATTCCAAATTCCAAACGACTGTGAGAATGTCTTCTATACCGCGAATAATCTTAAAAGTCTGGAGCATATCCCCTCTTCTTCTCCTATGTGCTAATGTTGGTAGTTTAAGTTCTTTCAGTCGGTCTATATATTCAAGGTCCTTCAGCTGAGGTACAATCTTGGTTGCTCGTTTCTGAACTGTTTCCACATTAATATGTCCATCCTCAAGAATGGGTACCAAATAGTATTTCCAAATTCAATCTGTGGTCTTACCATAGCTTTATATAGCATGAGGAATGCTATATTTTTCAATGTAATCGAAGGAACGCACTTAACGAGAGCATGCTATTGGCTTTGTTAACTTTTGAGGCAATGTGACTGCCGAATTTCAGATTGTGTTGGAATGTTATACCTAGATCCTTCTCTTCAGACACAGTTTCCAGATTAACAGAGTTCATCGAGTACAGATGTTCTCAATTACGAGTACCTTTATACAGAAATGTTACTGTATTGAAATTTACAATATATGTGTCTTAACCAACTGTGAACATATAACAATTGCCAATAACATTGTACGGTGGACGAAAACTGGTTGTACCGGGCTACAGTTAGATATGATTAAAACAAAATAGAAATGAGGGAAGTAGAAATTAGAAGGGAGATAAATCGGGGGATTAAATTGGCAGATAATTACGTCAATTCTTCCACTTCGTATCGTCTTCGTATCTCTATTTATGAAATCAACGCATCCTAATGTAAGAAAAACGAACAATAAACAATAACACCACAACCCCCATAAATGACAGGGTTTGTCGTAAGCAAGTAATTCACTTTATTTTCACCAAATTGTAAACAATTTCCTGTTACCATTAAACGCGCAAAGATGACGAAGTGGACAGAATGGTTATCGATATGACTATTAAAGTGCGAATTGGAGATTTTTGGCGCATTGGATAAAACAAGTAAACAACGTAACTCACAAATGTGGTCATACGTTATGTAATATAAGGCTGATTTTGGATTATGATGTATCAAATTAAAGTCAATGCTCGTAGCTTTAATATGGTATATAGACCCGCCAATTTGGATATGTCCAAAGAATTCGTCCTTTGAAAAATGTATTTTCGCAGTTCAATTATTTCACCGAAAATGGTGTTCAGAATCCACGGAACTCATGAAAGCCTTAATAACTGATATATTTATTAACGTGTAGAAATTTTATGCATACTAAATTAAATGTTACCTTCACAGCTTTAATTTGAGACATTGATTTGTGAATTTGGTCAAATAAAACTTATTTTAAATACAGATTGAAATACTATTTTTACTGTTCCAGATCAGGCGAAACACTTACCACAATATTCCCCGTAACTTACGGAACTCTTCATAAGTGACACATTTATTTAGCGATTGTGATATATCATATATAATATGATACAGGGGCGGCGGAAGCAATTGATTATTGGGGGGGCGAACTTTGTGAGGGCCTGAAGGGGCCGAATTCGCTAGGGGGGTCCGGGGGCATGCCCCCCCGGAATTTTTTTGAAATCCAAGTGGTGTGAAACACAATTTCCTGCATTCTCAGCAATGTTTGAACACATTCAGAGTCGGGTTCCCAGTAATCATGATTACACAAATATATTACAGTAAAAAATAATTTTCTTACAGAATTATTGGGGGGGGGGGGGGGGGGGGGGGGGGGGGGGGGGGGGGGGGGGGGGGGGGGGGCTACGTCCCCCCAACCAAATTATTGGGGGGGGGGGGGGGGGGGGGGGGGGGTGGGGGGGGGGGGGGGGGGGGGGGGGGGGGGGGCGACCGCCCCCCCCCCCGCTTCCGCCGCCCCTGTGATAGCATAATATAATTTGATATATCGGTCTATACATTTGGAGATTTTTAATGAATGCAAATTGTTGACTTAGTATTAATATAACCGTTTTATTGTCTAATTGATCGCTGATTATCAGAAACGTTATAAGCGAGACCAGCATTATTCCCATATGCTATGTATACTCATGAGGGGCGTAAATTTCAATTTTCATAAAATTCAGATTACTATTTCTGAATTTTTTCTTATTTATCTTCAAAAGTATATATGTTGTTACCACTCAGTTGAACCGTCTCGTCGAGACGGTTCAACTGAGTGATAACAGCATACACTTTGTGTGAGAAATAAAGAAATAATCAGATCTTTCCACGGGAAAAAATGGGTTAACGTCTCTAAACTCGACCAATTTTAGAGGGGGCGTGCTCCGGACACGCCCCCACCTGGATCCGCACCTGTTTTCTAGGTATTAAATAAATGTCACTGAAAGAAACAACAATATAAAACATAAATGGAACACGATGTTTTTTTTAAACTATTTTTTTGTCAGCGTATAATACAAGTTTAGGGCATGTCACTACTATTTAAACTATGTTCCGAACCTACAATGAGGCTATATATAGAGAATAGTAGGTTAGTGCCGTGAATGGGAACAAATATCTGGCAAGGGCGAGAATTTTTTTCCATTCACGGCACTAACCTACTATCAGGCGCGGATACAGAAATAATTGAGAGTCTGTAATTAAAATTCGGCATAGCCGACCTCTGTGAGCGCGAAATCGTAAATCGTAAAGTATGGGGGTCGGGGGTGGGGGTCCTCCCCCAGGAAATGTTTAGATGCCAGATCGCCGCAGATGCGATTTCCTGACACATAGGCCACGAAAAAAAAAGATCATCCAACTATTCGAGTATTGTAGATTTTCTCTTTTTTTTTTGGCCGGGAGCAAGGGGGAGGGGGGGTGGGGTCCGGGACCCCCCCTGGAGACCCCACCCCCCCCCCCCCCCCCCCCCCCCCCCCCCCCCCCTCCCCCCCCCCCCCCCCCACCCCCCCCCCCCCCCCCCCCCCCCCCCCCCCCCCCCCCCCCCCCCCCCGCCCCCCCCCCCCCCCCCCCCCCCCCCCCCCTGTATCCGCGCCTGACTATTCTTTTTATCCCGTCAACACATACAAATGGCTTTAAAATGCAAAGAAATAACCACAGCAACCTCACATATTCATACACAGTGAGTAGGTCGTATTGACACGATATCAAAAATGTTCCACGGCACCGTGTTTCACGGCACATACGCACTGTGTTGACGGGATAAATCTGGATATGAATGTATATATCGGCATTGTATACGAGCACGTACGTACATGAATGTTGTAATTATTTAATGGAGACGAGCACGTACGTACATGAATGTTGTAATTATTTAATGGAGAACAATGTAGACACTGATCGACATATTAAATTTAGCGAATTCATGTAGCCTCATGGTATTTGTTACAGACGTAACGTATTATATATCTTAAGATATCCAATGGGATCTTATGGGTAAACTAATGAAATATAGTAATATCTTTTTTAATTTTGTCCTCAAACACAATTTATTGAAGTTTCTAATTAATCGATAGCTATATGACGAAACAAATATTAAGTACGTTTTCTTCGAATTGCGTTACTTTTCAACCACGCCGTGCTTCTTTCAGCTGGCAGAAGGTTTGATGGGTGCAAGTTTCATAAATCGCATACTTACACTGGATGCTGAAAGTTACCTATGTGTTCTACTCGGATTTAACTCAGTGATGGATATGACAGACAACGCAGATATGCTGTTCACATTTCTACGTTTAAGTTACGAGTTTGTGACAGGCGTGGTGCGCGTGCTGTAAACCGACCCTAGTGACATTATACAATACAATACATTTTATTCACTCTAAGCCACATACGTGACACACGAGGTATACACTAGATTACATAATACAACGATGGGTAAAAATACAAAATGCATATGTATAAGCTCACTAGTCATTATAACCATAAAGCATTTCTTATAAAAATAGCTAAATTTCTTAATTGCTTTCCAGATTTTTTCTCAAATAGCTGTGCGAATTTTAAAATATTTGGTCTTCTAAAATAAAATGGCTTGATATACCGTTTTCGAACTTTCATTAACATAACAAAGCACGCAAAAACATAGCATAACGAGTGCACATATTACATAAGAAGTATGTACGTTTGAACTACCAGCATGGATGCACATGTATAATCTGTACACATTTTTCATCTTGCTTTTTCACACATGCATTTCTTGTATGTTTTCATGAATATGTATGTATACATATGTATGTATATGTATGACTTGTATGTTTTCATGCATATGTTCAAATCTCCGCAAGGAGGAATTAAAGAGTATGTATATATACATGACTATGTTACATGCACACATATGCGTAGTTTGATCTGAGTGCTCACCGTTCAGTGAGCGATGTTATGTAATGCAATGGCATGTGACGACAAGAATGATAGCTTGAGGACTAGAAGTTGGCCATAATCTAAAATGGTGTTAAATTCCAGTTGATTAACCTTTTCTTAAGTTTTTCACCAGATTATTCCTACATCTTGATACGTGGGTCGAAAGTCCATCTATACTTAGTATAGGTGGACTTTCGACCCACGTATCAAGATGTAGGTACACCTACATTTTACAGGTGCACCTCTATATTTTACAGATGGACCTAAACATTTACAGGTGCTCCTGTAAATTCATAGTTCCACCTGCATATTTTACAGGTGCACCTGTAAAAGTTTTTATCAGGTAACCAGCCCTGTATTGACCGAATACGTACTGACTGATAACATATTGTTGTATCAGGCATTGATACAAACATCCGGGTTACAACGAAGTGAAAACTGACGTTCCATTGGTCGGATGACGTCACGTGACGTTACCGAATGACGTCAGTGTAATGACGTAACGTAAACAAGTCCGCGTTCTGTCCATAGAATACGACGTCATCTAATTTCATTTTCGAGCATAAAACGTTACCTGATAAAATAGAATACCAGGCTAGTGTATTTGGATATCAAGTTTATCAGGCTCGGCTCGGAAACGGTAGGAATTCCTCGGCAAGCCTCGGAATTCCTACGCGTTTCCTAGCCTTGCCTGATAAACTTAATATCAAAAGACACTAGCCTGGTATTCTCTATATAGGTGGACCTGTAAGTTTAGGTTTGACCCCGTTCGTACACGATACAGTTATTCGTATACGTTATTGTTTACATACTGCAGCGCTCCAGATAAGGTGTGTGTCTAAATATTGTTGTACACCCTGATTCCCAATTAAATGCGTACTTTAGTTTTACAAATGGATTATTGATTTGCTTCATTATTAAATAGGAACAAACGATAACAAAACATGAAACAATTTAAACAATTCTCTTATTTTAGTGTATTATTACGTATTCACTTATTTATACTGTAATAAAGTTGAAAATTTACTTAGTTGAGCTGGGAAAAAAGCAAACAGTGTGTGCTTTTTGAAGCTCAACTAAGTAAATTTTCAACTGTTTACATTATTTCCACTACTCAATTTGAAAAGCAATGCACACTTTCACATTGTTGTGTGTTGTGAGTATTTTTTACTCCCACTGTTGATAATCAATGCATATTCTGCTAAAATAAGTGCGTAAAATACGCCAATACGCAGCTTACATGGAGCGCGCATAATGGTTGTTTAAGGAATTAAATGCGAGGGAGCGTTACTGACATGGTATCGAAAACATTTGAAAATCTTTGCAAGGAGTCCGTCGGACTATGTAGAATAATGATGCATCCGTTTAGCAACAATAACACGCATGTAATTAACTGTTATTTATAATATACAGTCGAACCTCCCCGAACGGCCACCTCTCTACAACAACACCCTCTCTGTAACAGCCGCTTTTTTATATACAAATGGATGATTTCCTCTATATTTAACCCTCAGACTGCTGAGCATGGAAAGTGTCGTCTGCTGTTGCTGTTGCCTTTGTTCTCAATACAAACATGTTTTGACAGCACTTTAGACATTTACATTGGAAATTATTCTAAAATGCTGTCAAAGCATGTATTTGATGAAAATTATCGAAGAAAATATATAAACAGCAGATGACAAAATATAATTTAGCATTAACCTCACTACAACAACCACCTCTCTTCAACTGCCAGTTTTGCGTCTTCCCATTAGAGGCTGGTGTAGAGAGGTTGCACTGTACAATGAAATAACCTGTAAATATAGCTTCCCTAGTCATACCCTGACGCTTGCACGTGACATGCACAATTGGGGACAAACCAAGTATGCCGTCAGCCAGAAATGGAAACCCCTCCCCCCCTCCCATGTGGGATTTTTGCGCGCACATTTTTTTCTGAAGTATACCACCCTCTGACTTTTCGCAATTGTGAACAATCACACTTTTCATTGAAAATCGACTGTTTTTTATCATTATAAACAACTGATATGACAGTTTTGTATGTTTTCTGATGTGTTCATAATTATACAATGGAATAATGTTAAATTAAATAATATCTGCTAATTCAGATGAAGAATTTTGCATGTTTTGTTACCCCATCCACTGAATTTCAATGGCAAAACACCTACCTTAATAACTCCATAAAAGTATGGTACTTTTGTATTTTCTTCGTGTCAATGTTACCTAGTAGTGTTCATTAGACATGTTAATTGTAAACAAAGTAGTTTTCACCATTCCCCACCCACACATTTTACAATGGGAATTTTACATTTAATGAATTTAATTTATGTTATGCACTGTCACTTACTTATAAATTGTTAAATGCATATGCAACTACTTAGGCACTATGAATAGCTATCCGTGCACACTTCAGATACAGTGTGTCCGAGTGTTCGTCCGTCTGTCCGTTCGCTTCGCATTTTCTTAGTGATGGTAACAACTACGCTATATTTATTTATATGCAAATGTCTCACGGTGTCTATTAATTGTATCAATGGTAATTGTACTTATTAGTGTTTGCAATATATAGTGAATGCTCATATTCTGATTACATAATGTATACAGCAGATGATGCAATGTTAAAACAGTTTTAATAGTTTTAACTATATATTCCCCACCTAATGAATGTACAATGACCATTCTACATGTAATACATTTTTCTTACTTTATACGCTGCCAGATAAATATGAAAGGTTCATATAAACGTATAGCTGCTAACACCTGTATATGTGGCTGTGACTGGAGACATGTGGCTTATTGGTTTTGTGACCAGTGTAGATCACGATCAGCCTGTGTATGCGCACAGTCTGTTCAGGATCTGCACTGTTCGCCATTCCATCAGTGAAACATCCAGCATGCTTCTAACAATCATAATGTATCGTTATCAGGGTACAGGAGTGAGCTATGTGATCAGGAGCCACACTGGTCGCAAATCCCGTGAGCCCCATTTCTCCAGTCACAGCCACATATTAGTTATCGACACACATTTCAGATACAGAATGAATGTCTGTTCGTCTCTCTATATGTCCATTTCCTATTACCAATTGCCATGTTGCTACGTTGTGTATTCCGACATGAACGTCTCTGATATATATAAGTATTACTCTAAGTTGTTGGCATGCCTTTAAACACCATTAAGTAAAATAAGTAAATAAATATAATTATTACTGTCAATAGAATAGGTCGTAGGTACTAATTTGCAAATTGGATATAGAAAATATTCTACCATGCTGAATGGATGATTTGCAGTACATATTACTCCATGTATGACACAGTAAATACTAAACTACAGAACATTAAGATAGCTGTAAATAATACAAGCAAGCTAAACTGGAGTAAAACAGGACAAACATATACAATTTCAAGATGACAGCCAGCAAGCAAATGAGTTTGTATGACAGAAAAATAAAAGTAGGTAGTAGAACTGACGAAACTGAGATATATCCCGGTTCCACATATAATGTACACACTATTTATCGTGCATTCCAATAATATTCCCTCGACCCATTCCGAGTCATCAGCAGGAACAGGATTCAAATGTGTAGTTGGCACCTGTACTTATAAAATCATGTATATAGTAAAACTGTATAACTTGTATAACTACTGAAATACAGTATGTGTCATACGAGAACGTGTGTGTTCCAATGTGTATGACCGTCATCCATTACCAGTGTAAGTACACACCAGTGCATGCATCATGGCCATTACCTAATACATGCAGGTATATTGTTACATCAGTCATATTTGAGAGGCACCCATTACGATATTGTATTTTGTAAGTGAGGCGTTGTAAGTAAATATTTAACCATGATTTCATAATAGTGACATTTGATATCCTGTAAGGTTGATATACCATTTTATAATTTTAATATAAACAAAGACATTGAAGGTGCATGATCTTTCTAAAATCTTGCAAATGCTCTTCAAATATATCCACTATATTCATATAGCTGTTATGTACGCATACATAAACTATTTTGTCCAATATGTTTCAACATTCGGTGTTCTTAATTATAGCACACCTGTTATTCTACACCTGTTGTGTCAAATTACCAATATTTACTATATATACAAACCAATATTAGTATGTATGTAGTCTGAAAAAGTCATTCCGGGGTATTCAAACATCAATCTAGTCCAGTTTAAGAAGTATGCACATCTACCACGTCGTAGCCACACACACTCATAGGACCATCAATATATATTTAGATCCCCATGACTTATACAGTAATCTCCATAACATATTATGCAATGTATCAACGTGTTCATCTAAACAATATCACATAGCCTCTATCGAGACACTTTACATTTTGGATTTTACAATGCAATTGAACTATTGTCTACATGGCATTCTAACTATTTACGCAGGCGGTAAGGATCAGGTTTATGGAATGCGTTTTCTGCAGCATTGTACCACAGTTGTGTGTTTTGCCGGCTCTTTGGGGTCGTCTGAATATATATTTCTCTATTTTACAAGAGGTAATGTCTTTCTAATGATCAAACAACTCTATAATCATGTACCGTGTGTACGAATGCAGAATTATATTTACATTGTGCCTGTTTAGCACATACATACCACACGTAGTTTACAGCTAATAGACACGTCTTTGCCTCCATATACCCCATATGTGGCATTGAATCCGCATCACAATCCCTATGGTTGTCTTTCAAATTTACTACACTGCTGATGGACAATCATATTACATTGACTATAGCAACCAGAGACATGTATTCGAGTATATGTCATGGGTTAGCAGAGTTTGGTGTCATCGCAAGATGCGGTACCTCCTCAGGCTAAGGGTATTATCAACTCATTTGAAATTTAAGCTGTATTAAAG
>CM055279.1:13178538-13246449 GCA_029237695.1 Conchocele bisecta
AAGCTGTATTAAAGTGTACATGTAGATCCGTAAATATCACATCTACTAAGTGCAAAAGCGACCATGTTGATGGTCATATTGAAACTGATCGACGTTCATGGTGACACTGTATATGGTTAGTGTTTTGGTGTATTAGTTTCAATAATGTTTAATTAGAAGAATGAATACAGCACATGTAGTGGTTAATGTAGAACTGATTACATCAGTGACTGCATGGATTACATATCGTTACCATGTATTGTATTTATTTTCCAATCCAACTCACGACCAAGGGTTAATTTAAATTATTGTCACATTTGCAGACATTTGCGAGATGCTTAATATGGGTGAAAGCCATACATGTGTGCAATAAGCATACCCATGCCATTCATCATACCATACTACATTCTGCATTGGCCAATGATCATCATGCTCGCTTAATTGTCAGAAGTGTGCTCGCTAACACTAATAATATTGTATTCCTTGTCAACAGTAAATCCATTTTGGACACACTTTGAAACAGTTCTTCAATACTCAAACTGATTGAAATACATCCGTATTTGTCTTTGAAAAGAAGCAGAATATCACACTCTATACATAACAATGTTAGTGTTGTTTAAAACTGAAAACTGCAGCTTCATCATCAATATTATTGAACATCTGATCATTTTGTCGGCCATTTCGAATACAGATTATAGCATTGTATACCTGGATATGTATATTTTATCAAATGATTTGATTTGTATACCTCAAACTGGCATGTATATGTGCAATAGGTGCAGTACAGTAAATAATATAACAAAACAAGAACATTTTGGCGGCCATTTTGTCTGTTCTGACAATTATGGAAGGCTATTGCATCACTATCTCCTGTATTTTCCATTTATTTGCGAAGGAAAGCAATGTATATGTGTTTCAACTTTATACATGTCTGTATTTGTTCGCAACAGATCACGACTCGAAGAAAAATGTTGTAAAACAGCCTATTTCGGCAGCCATTTTGAAATGTATTGCCATTTACGGATGTAATTAAATGTAAGTTGTATTCTAAATCATTTTACATTCAAACTGTGACTTAATTATAGCAATTTACCCGGTTAATATTGATCAGACTGAAAGTTAACAGTCCTTAATAAAACATTATAATACTGTTCGGCGGCCATCTTGTAAAATGGCCACCATTTGTTCATCCAGCGGCTTTTTGAGCGCAGACAACCAGGTATGATAGACAATAAGCTACTGAATCCGAAAATCAGACTCACCAAAAATCCCACATGGGGGGTGGGGGGGGGGGGGAGTATTGCGTCTAAAGTGATTGTGTACCTCGTTTTCCTTTCTCATTTGTTATGACATGTTCGTGTACTTTTGACGTCATTTACGGAAAACTTCATCGTATATATCTTTAAAAGACATTTTGCAAAATCGCACATCTGTTAAAGTACAGAATCACGTGGTTTGTCTAAATTGTGAATCCACATACCTATGCACTTGGTTACCATCCATATGCACGTATTATTGGCTGTATGTATCGGCACCCGTTGTCCGTGCACAAATTCCACAGACTCGGAGACACACTCAATAGCGTCTTGGAGGTCGGCAATATTCGCCGGTGACGGAGTCATGATAGCAATCGTCTCGCGCCCAGCAGAACTCGGAGCAGAAACACGGCATACAGCACGGCATTCTGTCAGGATGAGTAATTTCCCTCCTTGCGTCGGAAGTACATACATTTGAGTACGGACACGTCTGGGTGACGTCGGATAATTCAACAAAGTCTGGAACTGTATTCTGTCCGAGTATAATGTTGGTGGCAACAAACAATACACAGATACTTCCTTTCCCTCGTTCCTCCATTGTCAGGTCTCGTGACTTTAATACCATACTAGATAATGTGTAGTTTAAACATAATTGTATTTCAGTTGAACAACACGTGACAATCACATATATACACATAAGTATTGGAAGATTGAGGCGGACGCGTAACATGTTTCATTTGCGCGCAGTCTGATCTGGGCCTTTACCGTTCGCCGTTGATTTCGTCATGCATTTCTTATATGCGGACATTAAACGTGATATTCAGATCAGGCTAACCTGCATCAGTGTGATAACTTGCCAGGAACTACACTGGTATGAACCCCAATAAGACCCATTGTGTCGTGACGCAGACTTCAGACCAAGAAATCATGATTGAAGATACGAGGGAAAATACACAACTTTAGCTTCTTTAATTAAATCAGTAAATAAAAAAAAAGGGCGACGTTGCACGGAAGCAAATTCGTATGAACACAATACGTCCCTTATAAACAAGAGTAATACACAAATATACGGTATTCTCAAGTAATAAATGACCGGTTATACAATAAACAATGGCCAATAACACGAATGTTAACCCTTTCAACCCTAAGTAACTGTAATGGACTGTGATATGCTAATATTCCGACCAATCTAATCGTAACAAAATGATTTTCAGACTAGTCCATTTCTAAAAAGGGTTTTTTTTTGTTCTAAGACAAAATATGAAAATTACTTGCAAAAAAGTGCAGATCCTGATGAGACGGCTCGTTAAGAGCCGTCTCATCTGGATCTGCTCTGTTTGCAAACCCCGCTATAGCGAGCTTTCGTGTTCAAAGGTTTAATTAATACTGATGTCGCCAGGCATACGATGGTAGAGGTGTACCGCTTTGAGCTGGCGCCTTATTATTGTAAATATTATTGTAAACACGTGCTATTTTTAAATAGTTTACGTCATATGTTGTAGACATGGTATTTGTATACCAGCGCATACGCATTAACATTCGATATAATTGTTAATAATAGTAACATCGTTTAATGCTCTAGTGGGTAAATCTGCTGTTTGGTGATCGGACGGTCGTGAGTTCGAATCCTGCCAAAGGCATACATTTTTTTCTCGCTTTTACTATTTTGGCGCCAGAGGTACATCACGAAACAGTCGTGCATTTACTTTTACACAACATTATAAAACACTTCACTTTGAACCTAATCATTGTGAAATGCATTCTGCACATTCGTGTGTTATTGGGAAAGTCCACCTCGACTCACTACAAATGAAAATATGTTACTGAGAACACCATGTCGAAAAATAAACCTCTCACTTCATATAATAAACAAATAAATAAATAAACGTGGCTGCATGTGGTTCATAGTTACCATGTCAATTGTTGTTACATGTAATAAAGATGCATTAAAAAGAAAAAGAAAACACAAAACAATATTTAATTTTTTTTAATATATATATAATGACCAAAGTGAGGATCGAACGCATGCAGTGCAAAATTAAAATCAAGTGTCACCGTTTGCCGCCAGTTTACCCACTTCTCCAGTATGAGAAACTGTTTTGCTAATCGCAATATATCGATCATGACTATAGCGACGCGCCATAATAAACAGGGAAATACCATGTTTATTTATACACCAATGTTTATATAAACAAAGCATGTAAACAACGCCATGTCAGGCTGGTATACTTATAATCCATACAGTACTGTCCTGCCCTCGAATGATGTAATGTCAACAAGCCGCGTATTTTCAACAAAAACACGCCGTGGTACCCTGAAATGACAATTGAAGGGGTTGATAGAAACGATACAAACTCCTTAAGCTGTGGAGTATACAATAGTGCCTCGTTACAGCGTCTTCGGTTACCACTATCTGCCTCTAGTGATTGTTGTTTCTAATTCACTCTATAAATATCACGCAATCTGATTGGCTGATGGCCATATATTACAGATATAACATTGTTGATGAACGGTCGAAAATTATTTCAATATGTATTCCTACGCCAGTAGTAAAGAAGTGCATTAGAAATAGGTTAACCGCATTGTAATTTTGAAATTTGCGGCGTATATCAGAAAATGAAAGGTCGGGAAACGTGTTTAATGGCGACGCTAGCGCGTCACCATTAAACAGATTTTCCGACCTATTATTTTCTGATATACGCCACAAATTTAAATTACAATACAGTTAATGGTGTGTAGCTTAGAATACCCTACTGTACTTGCTGTATCATAGACGTCTAGTCCATCCCATCGACTTCTATCGACGCATTTGGACGTTGGTTTCATTTTACTGGCACTGGTTTGGTTGCGACGTGGTAACACACAGGGTCGAATTAATTTGGATGGTTATCAAGGTGCATGATCACATGGTTACACAAACAATGGCTGAACGTGTTGAAAGAGCGCCCATTCCAAAGTAAGTATTATTTGATATTTTCTGTAATAGGCAGCGGATTTTGATGAAATATGGCGCAGCAAACGCATGGTCATGAGCTGCATTTGGCGGTCCCGGGAGATCAGCACATACTTACATCGTTATTGCGAAGAATCGATTTCCGTGTCAGTAGACACGGACATCGATTCTTCGCAAAAACGACAGAAGTTTGGGCCAAAGTACAGAGACCACCATATGCAGCTTAACAACATGTTTCATCAAAATCCGTTACACAATAAGGACAAAATAAAAGAATACGTACTTTGAATCGGAAGGCTTCTGAAAGTTTCAGTACGTGATGTTGTAACCACGAGATCATACACATTGCTTATGCCACCTCTTGTTCAATCTACTTTTAAACACGTTCAAGGAGGGTGAGTAGTATATAAGAGTCACAATGATACCATCACCTCTGGAAGGCACCGGCTACGCGCGGCACCTTCCACAGTATGATGGTATCATTTGTGACTTATATACTACTACCGCGAGACCATATATTTATGACATGAGAAGATACACCCTATTAGAGATCAAAATCCCTATGTTATACTCAGTATATATATATAACATAATGGTTCTAGTTAAGTGTTCGTGGTTGAAGACAGGTAGTCACGAGAGGTGTTATCGCACCGGTATTTACGAATATTGCAAACATCACCGTGCATGGATGCGAAGAGGTTCCGTTTCGCCTCGCCCCATGTCGGCATTGTGGGGTAGGGACCAAGCCGCAGTCACTGATATGTCCAACCAGGCGGTGGCAACTCAGGCTACCATCGAATGGTTTTAACAAGGGATTACGTGCTCGCAAGTATTATCGTTTAGTAATAATTTGCAATCAGAAAGAGTCGGTTAGAAAGAAATATAATCGATCTAATAAGTCACCGGTGTTTCTTCTACAGCATTAAAACACTGTAAAAAAAACATTATCAAACAAATTTATAAAATTGGAAAATTGAAACAGAAAAAAACAATACAAATATTATAACAAAATGGATAATAAAGTAGAATGGGAATTGAATATTGTAATGGTCTTAGTGAAAAATATTACTATAAATGGAATAACATTATGGCAGAATCGAATATCATGAAATATCAGCGTAATTTATTCCGCTCCGATAAAACGTTGCATTACAATATTATACCGGCAATAGTCAGTCACCCGGTACTAGGGATCAAATTCCGTGGAAAACGAAGCGACTAAATAGGATCGGCGTGAACAACTACCGGAACATCATAAAACTAATTTTATAAAACATTTTAAAATCAACGATTCGTTGTACGGATATGCGTTTCTACAATCATATTGATGGATTTGAAAATTCTAATTGGAAAATTGAACAGAAAAAACAAGTACCAATATTATTAGAGAAAATGGATAATACAATACAATTGGAATTGAAAGTTTTAATGCTGTGTTGAAGAAGTTTACGAAGACTAACGGGGGTTATAATCCTATAATAAATCTATAAAATAGAGAACACTATGCGATATCGAATTCATGAAAATACCTGCGTAATTTATTACACTCCGATAAAAACGTGCATTTTTTACCATATATCCAGGCAAATTATGTCACCTATACAAAGCAAATACAAACATAAGACGGATAATGCGTATCGAATATGAAACAAAGGCGTATTATATAAAAATATTAAAAACCCGCAACGATTCTTATACGATGTACATTTTCTACGATATTCGCTTAAAAATGTTATGTGTAATCACAACACCACCAGACGACAATGTTCCGAATACACTCGTATGAAAATGTAAATTAGGTGTCCCACACTTACACGTATAATAAGTGTTCATTTATAGAGAGGTTTACACGATTACGACTTCCGGTATGGAAAAATAAACACACAGTAATATATATAACACACACGTGCTAATTATATCGTTATCGATGGTATGTAAACGGGCTATCGATTTACACAGGTGGGGTATCACAGTTTTATAAAACACCTATGAGGGTTATATAGTATCACAGATTTCCGGGATGTTTCGGTATTAATATAAATTTTAATAAAATTATAAAAATATATTATAATTTAAAGAAGAAACACCCCTTATATAGAAAACATATTTACTTAATATAATAAAATAATTAATAAATTAAATAAATACCAATTTTTTTTATTCACCAGCAAAGTTCAGGTTTATATACAAGAAATAAACACATTTCGGGTCGTGAACGCCGGCAATTAATACTCACCAGTGAGATTAGTTCGCCACATGTACTTCACCCCCTGGCCGCTCTGCACATTATAGCGGATGGAGGTGAACGATGAATGGGTCACGCGGTATCGTCCAATGGATGGGTGTAGAGAGATGTGAGTGTAACACACCACGCTAAGAGGCCGCAAAAATAAAAAATAGAAGAAATTTAAGCGAAGCGTAGCGGGGGACCAGAAGGGTTTTGCTGACTGGCGCGGGTTCGAGCCCGGTGGAACCTAAAACTTTTTTTCTTTTTTTTTCTTTTTAAATTGTTAATAATTTTCCTAAAATTATTAATAATTGTTTACTGCACCTTATAATTAAATTTTTAATAATTTTCTTAAATTAATTATAAAATTATTTTTATTTGGTGCTTGTAACATTTCTTCCGACTTATCCTCCATGTTTTTTTCCCTAAATTATCCCATCAGTACACTCAATTTTTGGGCATGGTGGCGCGCAGCCTTGATTCTATATCATTTTTTAATTTTTCATATCTCCCCATTCTTCCACACCACGGAATTCAAAACCCTAAATTTGATATTTTCTTATCGGCCAACGCTTTGGACACCATAACGTCGATGGTATTTTTCTTCGACCTGCGAGAACAAATATTCTAACATGTTTTTTCCTACATTTTTTCTCGAGTTTTCCCCCGACGCCCTAAGTTAACCATACACAACAACCCGAAACCCGACACAAACACCAGCACATAAAATCCCCGCTAACAGGATCCGTTATAATGTGGATGATAGTTGCACTTTGTCCCCGCCCCCAACTACAACAGAAACACTTCGCTAGAGCCGTGCTAGATGCTTCAGCACATGTTCACACCCGGCCGTCCTAAATTTTTAGCGTTTCTTTTCTATTTGTATATTCTCTAAATAAAATATCCTGCATACGACGATATGTATTCAACCTGAATTCTGAACTTCTTTCGTTAATTGTACACAGTGTATTTGATGGAGTGGTATGACATGTGGAAGCGTTGATTTCAATATATTAGTATGTTCCAAATAAGTTCATTAACAATGAGACAATAGTGGAAGAACTCTCCTGGTCAGCGATTTGTCGAACAAGAGTTAATAACATTACCTTTGGAAAAAGTCTGCATTCGATCATAACCGGAGAACGAAACCACCGACGAACTATCTCCAGAGATTTAGTGACTCCAACCCCCCGTTCGTCCCCATCTACTACAATATTTATCGCAACCGCGACCCACAGGTTTAACCACTAGCATTAACCGAGCAGACCGCCATTTGGATAACTTCACCTGCAGCAGTCTTAGTGTATCCCCACATTATTATTCGCTTGGCACCGAACGAATATTCATAGTGCCCCTTTAACCATGGGCCCCCACGCTTCTCAGCCCAAACTGTTATGCACTTTTGGCGTTTTCATTTGTTCGCCACTATTCCGGCAACGCACTGTCTTTTCGTTATATGCCTCAGTACGAATCTTCTAAGAGGCCTCCTCAAGAGCTTTGCCGCGGCTATACGATCATTTTCAGTTTATCGGAAAACATCGGTTATCTTTTGTTCATCTAGTTTCGTTAAGTGCCTGCTTCTCTACTGAGAGATCCTCTAAGCGCAACGCATCATAAGCCTCTCGTAATGGTCGCCCTTTGGCCTTCTAGGGCTTTCTCTCAACACCCCGACCGGCCTATTTTTGAAATTCGGTTTATTTTTTATTTTTTTTTCCGTCTAGATTCGAACCGCCGCTTCTCCTCTGATGAGAGAGTCCTCGAGCGCAACATCCTAATAAGCCGTCGCAGGCTGCCTGGTGTCTTCACGGGCTTTCCTCAAACACCACGACCGTTGCCCTTTTGGAAATTCGTTATGTTTTCCGTTCTAGTTCACCAACCGCCGCTCCGGATGAAGAGGCCATCTGAGCGCAACACCCTATAAACCTCCGAAGGTCCGCCCTGGTGGTCTTCTCGGCCTTTCTCAACTACCCGTCGACCCCCTCAACCCCCAACCGGGCCTCTATTTTCGAAATTTTGGTTAATTTTTTTTGTCTAGATCAGTAAGTGCCCGCTCTCTGTTGAGAAGAGTCCCTCTAGCGCAACGGCCCCATAAGCTCCGCAATGGCCTCCTTGTGGTCTTCTTCCGCGACCCCCTCAACCCCCGACCTTGCTCTTTTTTCAGAAATCTGCTATTTTCCCGTCTAGTTTCATAAGTGTAAGCTTCTTCTGTGAGAGAGTCCCTCTTAAGCCCAAACGCATCATAAGCCTCCGCAAGGGGCCTCCGCAAGGTTCGACTGGTGGTCTTCTCGAACTTTCAATACCTGACCGGTTCTCTTTTCGAATTTGGTTATTTTTTTATCTAGTTTCGGCCAACCGCCGCTTCTCCGACGGAGAGTCCTCTGAGCGCAACACCTCATAGGCCTCCGTAAGGCCGCCTGTGGTCTTCTCGGGCTTTCTTTCACAATACCCGACGTGCCTCTTTTTCGAAATTTGGGTTATTTTCTTTTTCTAGTTTTGTAAGTGCCCCCGCTTCTCTGATGAGAAGTCCTCTTAAGCACAACGATCATAACCTCCGTAAGGGCCGCTGGCGTCTCTCGGGACTTTATCAATAGCCGACCTGGTCTCTTTTTTGAATTGTGTTATTTTCCCCCGTCTAGTTTCGGTAAGTGTCGCTCTTTGCTGAGAGAGTCCTTTAAGAGCAACGCATCTAACCTCCGGTAAGGTCCGACTTGTGTCTTCTCGGACTTTTATCAATCCCCAACCCGGCCTCTTTTCGAAATTTGGTTTATTCTTTCACCAGTTCGTTTTAGTTCCCGTTTCGGTTCTTCACGACTTTTGGTGTTATTCACAAGCCAGGCATATTCTCTAAGTGGTGATAGTAACTCTTGTGAATCTCGTCCGTGGCCACCGGTATAGTTCTATTGATCAAGGCCTTTGTTTTTTGGGTAGTTAAAAGTCCGCCCTCTGTCGGGATAATCCCCCTTCTGTCGGTTCCCAAATTCTTTGAATTGTCACCCAAATCGTAAGACTACCCTGGTCCGTATATACTCATTTTAAATAATGTTGAAATATATATATATATTAATTACGAACATGCGTTAATTCTAAATAATTTTCTTAAAATTAATTAATTGGAAATTTCTAGGGACGACCGAAATCGGTTAATCGTTCTTCACTCTCGCCCTTTATCATCAAAGAATAGGAAATCTTCAACTCGTGGATGTGTCCCGGTTCTAAAACTATTCATCTCGGGTGTGGGTAAGTCTAAGGTCACATCCTCAACCAAAGAAACTAGTTGCTAGGCAGGCACGGTTTTCGAATAATGTGCTGGAGTGCCGTCTACCGTGTCGTACGATGTGTTTCACACCGAGCCAGGTGCACCCCGAGAGTTTTTGTGAAGGCAAAGTTTACTGGGGTCACCCCGTGATCGACCCAACAACAAACCGTTTCACCCTCGTCGTAAGGGGGTGAACGGTTAAATCTTAACATTGAGGCCATCCCCGGGGTGGATATCCTAATTTATTATAAACGTACAATGTCGCAAACCCGTGCATTTTTTCGATTTCCCGAGAGCGGCTACACCAGAATCTTCTCGCTGTTTAAAGCTTGGAGCATCCTCCGAAACCTCCAAAGGCCAGACTTAACGTGGCATTGAATGAATAGGTCCGTCTAAATCTAAAGGATCTGCGGCTCTAATATACTCGTACGTTTTGAGGTTTTTCCACCGCGACCGTGAAGGTGATTGATCCTGAGAGCCTACCCGCCGTTGTCCGTAGCAGTTGTCGATTTGATTTTTTGAAGTTCACACTCACTTTTTTGAACATTAATGATATAGCACAACATAATAATATCTTATCAAAATGGATACAAAAGCATTTAGCTTTAACTCTAATGCAAAGTACGCGTCGGAAGGTGTATACACTCGCAAAAGAACACCATATGGTGAGCTTGTGCACCCCACAATAAAGCTAGGTTTGGTGCATGGGTTTCGAACAAATTTTCACTAACATGTTTTGAAAGAACAGACTTCCTAAAACCATTACACAGGATGTCATAACAAACTAAAACAACAATCCTATGCATTTCTGGGCAAACCAACTAAATTTGCCGTGTGGTGTGCCACAACCGGGTGGGCGTCTCTTCAGAGACCACATAGCAGACCTGTAACACCATGTTAAGCAGGTAGCGTCCTACAACTTTTCATGTGTATTTACCATTAGAGGATTCCAAAGACCTAGTACTCCACTACCTCAAGACGACGGGTGAGAATCCCATTTCCAACACATACAACGTAAAGGAGTTAGAACGGAATAATGTGACGAATTTAAAGGTTTCAAAAGATTCGATTGGAGACAGAAAACATTTGTCAGAACACCGGAGGTTTAGTACTGTTAATCTCAGGGTCTAGACTACGGTGCAAGCACGAATAAATGCCACCCCAGATGTAACCTTTGGTTTCTACTAATTCAAATCGTGTTGGAACCCATTAGAGGTATAAAAATTGGAACCGCCACCGATTATGTAGTAAATATAATGATTCGTCGGGTTCCTGGAAGTTAGTACAAAGAGACAGTGTAATTACGATTTCTGCTGTATAATGCACCAAAAATAGCTCACGAATTCGATATATTTACAAGACGAATACGTGCATAAGGTAAAGAAACATATATATTGGGACCGAACGGTCTAGGGTATATACCGCAGGCCGGTGTTTTTCCGGCCTCAAACGACTCCCATTCGCGATATGTTTGGACCATCCTTGGCACACAGAAGCAAACTCGCAGTTCTATGAATAGGAGTCGGAACGCGTTTGACGCGCAAAAACAGTTCTGCACTTGTTGAGATGCCATACTCAGCTAAGGTGGACCTGAGAAGGCGATCCAGAATTATCAAGACGTTTTGCCAGACTGGCCAGCACCCCCAGTGGACAAATGCATTTGGAATAGGTCTTTATATGGTGTCCGAGCAATATGAATGACTACTACGAAGACGACCCGGTTAATGATAACAATAATCAAATCGAATCGCCACCACCAATCAAAAAATCCCGGTCACAACAACGGTACGTGAACACGGATATCATCAAGCGTCACCCCCAACATTATCGGTTAAACAGTGTTGTAAGTGGAAACCGATTTCCATAAAACCCAAAAACACAAAATTGGATACACCATCCATTTCCCCCCTCAACACAATCGAACCCAGTACCCCCAATTCGTAAATTGGATGCACCATCGAGTTTTCCCCCCAATCCAACCATCAACAATGTTAAACACCAATCGAGATTGGAAGCACAACACACGAGGAGGAAAATTAGTGCCTCGTCCGTCGCCACGTGACGATCGGACTTTTTATTAAACGCTTTGGTTTAGGAACTCTCTGGCGAAGAAATAGTAGTAACACCGCGATGGCCACGATTAAAGCCAGGTATTCTCGGCGAGCCATCCGAAACCTGTTTTTGATGAATATAGATAACAAGAAGGAGAGGAGACCTCCTATCAAACCAGGCACGCGCGGCATCCAACTTTTCCTGCTAATTTATACCGGAGCCTGGGGCGATGGCTTTTAGTTGTTTTTTTAATCCACTTCCTTGGCGCCGCCGGATGGTGCGGGTGCTGGGTGCGGGTGCGGGTGCGGGTGCTGGTGGCGGCACCAGCATTGACAGCTACAAATAGAGACTATATAGATAGAATTAGGGTCGATATAATCAGATGAAAGCTGCGATGATGGTTACTATCGTGACGCCCCTTCGCTCTGAACAGAGTGCGAAGACGCTCACCGATTGGCCGTGTCCGTGCAGAACCCTCGAGATTGTTTTCGCGGCTCCGACTTAACTGGCCGAAAGGGCCTCACGGTTAGTCGAAGCAAGCCTCCAAAGCGAGCCCCCCCTATTTTGTCTCTTCGTCCCTCAACGACCTTCCAGGAGTTTGTTGATACCGCTCGGTTAGATTCTCTATCGTCCCGGAACTTCCCAAGTTTTCTTTCTTCTAGCGCGATACTGTTTGTGTCCAGGCGCAGTGAATTTTGGAGAGGTATTGACAGTTCGTTCGCCCCGAGTTGTTTGCAGAGCCTTATCGAGTCCCAGGTAGTACGCGAAGAGGTAATGGTGGGTCATATTTCGTGCCGTTCATTTCGTTACCGTGGTTTTCATTGTTGAATACCGTCGGTGGCTATGCGAGGACATCGTTGAGCGTCGCTCCTTTTCTATTGCGGCGGCCGGTCTTCGCCTGCGTTTCGTCAGTAGACTGTAGGGTTTTTGACCATTTGTTGCGGCCAGCTTCACCGCTCATTCGATCATCCGAGAGCTCGAGCGAAGAGTACCTCCATAATCGTTTCAAGGAAGTGGGGCTGAGGAACTTGGTCAGGGTCATTCTTGTACGTCAGCAATTTCCGCTATGACCCATTTAGACCCACAAGTCTCCTCGTTTTAGTGCTTGCGAGAACTCAAACGTGGCATTTGAATATGCCGTGTTTAGAGACACCTCACTCACCACCGTTTTTCAACCCGAACCCCGTTTCCGTGAGAGCGCCAGCTCATCCTTGGAGTTCCCCGCTGGAATCTCGACAAAAACCACCCGCCCATGCCGGAGTTTCGGGTGGGCCTCCGCACATAGGGGCACCAGCAGATGAAGTTCCTGTGCGTCTGGAACAAACAAAGATGCGCCCTGGACCAATCGAAGGTGAATTTCGTGGTTCGCCCTGGAACAAACAAAGGTGTAATTTTGGAGTGCAGGCGTCTCTATGAAGGTCGTTTAGTCATAATCATCGATGTTCATCGTCCCGATGTAATCATCATCGCGGAAATCGTCTCTGCCGATTTCAGCCATGTAACATATCGTAATCAGCCTCTGTATAATTTTCTTAAAATTCATTATGTATTAATAACAAAACATACGGGTTTAATATAGTTTCACTAAATTAGTCTTTCGAGTCAATACGTCGCAAACTCAATCCATACCGCAGACTGCATGAGACCCTCGGGCAAAACGCGTGAGGACAGAGTGTCGTATTACTGACAACCCATACAACGATAGTCCCCAGAAACCAGCACTCTTGAGGTCCGCTTCCTTCCCAACCTTCGGAGCTAACGCGATCCATTGTGCTGGGGACTGTTCACCTCGTTTCCCACTATTTCGCTGACCGTCGACGGACGAGGACCGAACCATCGGTCAGAAACCTGGTCACGCCATAGTCAAGAAGACCATGAAGAAAGATTTCTGTAATGAGGTATGTCCGATCGATGACAGTCGACGTCTACCATTGTTATCAGGACCTATGGGGGGGGGGAAGACGGACGCAAGATCGCGAAAAACGCCTGTCTATCAGGTATTGATCACCAGCAAAATAAAGAACCTAACCATAACTTAGAATCGGGGCTGCCTAACAAGGCAGATAACAACTTGAGTACAACGCGGATCCGGCGCTTTACGCAACCGCTGTCTATCATCCCCCGCTCGACTATGAGTTGCTGGAGAGTCACATGCCCTACTATCAGAGCGCTTGGCTGGAACCCCTCGAATGCGAACGAACGTTCAACGACTACGGCCGAGTTTCTCATAGCCAGCGACATGTTAACGACGTATGCGATCGATAATGTTTCGCTGGAGTACGACATGGTCAACGATGCCCGAACTCGCGCAATTGATGAGAACCCAGTACGCCGGGCGCTTGCCATACTTTACGACCAGTTCCTTCCTCCACGCAAGATGACGAAAGACAAAAGCGACACATTGTGGAATATTAATGTCAACGTACCCGCGCCCGCCTCGATAAAGGTATACTGAGTTGTTCGACGATGCTCAGTTCGCGTCGGTGCCTGAAAAACCGACAAATTCTATAACCCCTAATCACGAAGGTAGAGGTACGATCGAGGGAGTACCCAATCAACTCTCACAGCGCGGGTCTTGTTCGCGCGCACCAGCAGTGGGACGAAGTAAAAAGCAGTTTTGCTGCCGGCTCTAAGTCGCTCTCCGGAGGTTGCAGCAGTTGCCATAGACCTGCATATCTCGGCCAGTCTCCCGCGTGGAGTTCCTGAATACCAAATAACGCGTTATGGTTAGCCATAATGCGAGGCCATCGACGAGACGACAAATACACTCCTCAATCGGACCGCCAAGTTGAGAATCGCAAATGAGGGTGGTGACGATCCAGATAACCAAAGAGGCGGATGGAGCTGGCACATTGAACGTGTACTTATATATAATTACAGACGCACAAATGAACATCGAAGATGGCCCGATACGTCTCAGCACTCTACTAAATCTAACGATTTTATTAATTAATAAATTGAAAAAATTAAGAAAATTTACAATCATTACCAATATTCAAACGATTGGAGAATGCCCACTCATGCCATATATGTGGGCAGACAGGCTGTGGAAAAACGGTTTTTCCATCCTCGACTTTTGCTCGAGGGCTCCAACCGCGAGTCCTATTCGCCACATTGTGATCCGGTTCCACTGTGCGGCCCACAACGATACTTTATTCAGCGGCGCCCGTGGAATATGGACCGTCCCTGAGGTATACGTTATTGACCCAGGGGGGGTATAAGCTTCACGATTGCTGCATGGTTTATACAAAAGATTCCAGGGTGAGACCCCCACCTATGCGTATTGACGATGCTCGGCCAAGGCGGCGATGACCAAAAAAGGCTCAAGGCTCTCCAGGTCTCTATTTTCGGCCGCCATGCAGCCAAAGCTGATGGATATCCACTCAAAAGTACAAACCCCGTCCTCAAGTACTGCGCAGAAAACAAAATGGGTCGCCCTCTTTCTTGCAGGACCCGAGACTCATTCGATGACTGTCTTCGAGAGAAAGACGTTTATCCCAACTCGCGAGGGAGAACCTAGAGGTTCGACAGATGCGTCCGGAAACTAAGCAAGCCAACTTTTGCCTAAAGACTGATCAACCAACTGCTTACGAAGATTATCAATTAATTTAATAATTAATAGCAAATTTACTTAACGCTCGTTAGTAATTGCCTAGTAAATGCTTAACAAGACTTAGCAATTACTGAACAATGCAGAACAATGCTGAACAAATCTTAACAAAAGTTTGAAACAAATGGTGAACAATGGTAACAATGTTAACAATTTGGTGCTCCAACACTGCCGAGCTTGTGGCGAGCAAATGTGATCATAAGTATCGGGTGGTGCGCTTGGCAATATGTTAAATTGATGAGAGTTGTTAGAATAGTTAAATTAATTTAAGAAAAAATGAACTGCGACGATCTTCTTCGATCAGCTAATAGAAGAAACCCCTCAACTTCCGACTGCCAACACCCTGAAAGATACTGATCCGACAGAGCAATCGGAATCAACATCCAACACCAACGGCGGTTGGTATGGGGTTGAGTGCTATGGCGACACCGAATGAAAATGAAAATTGGCGCGACGAGAGCGGCCTAGCTGCGCGGTTGATGGGGGACAAACAAATCTGAGCATTATCTCGGTAGCCTCTCTCAGTTTTTCAGGTGGATACGATTCAGATGCGGAGATCGATAAAATGTATAGCCGCGATACGAAATCTAGGTTAGGTGCGAGATGACAAAAACTCTCGGATCGGCGGCTATTCATTTTACGCAACCGCCGTGTAGTATCTTCTCCCTATACCAAAACACCGCGGATTGGATGACAGCTAGAGACGCGACCCTTTTATAGTCACCATCTTAGAACAGCCTGCTGCTCCCAATTTATCACTACCACGTTTGGGAAATGTACTTAGCTCGCGACAACCGCGTTGACCACGGGTTACACACAGTCACGTTGAACATATATCCACGAACAAGAAGCCCCAAGATATTAATATCATAATATGATGACACATGACACACCCGCGAATGACGGATTTGAACCCGATTGCTCCAAACCCCAATCGAAACCCGAGTGTTACTCCCGCCACTGGATGACATACCGAATATAAAAAATACCAAAAGACAGGGCAGCTGGCTGGGGCGGGCTGCCACCCAAAAGTTAAACAAGATAAAAACTACTCGCCGAGCTTCGAGAGCCTAAACAGTTCGTTGCAATCGGGAACGAGACAGCAAAACATCTGAAGACTGAGTTGAGTACAACAACACCCCGCAATCACGAATTGGGACACACTCACACCCCAACGAGGTTGGGCGAATCCGATGAACCCAAATTCGGTGAATTGGAAGGTCTGTTTGTTGGTGGTGGTCGGTAGTTTGTTGGTGCATTGTGCGTGGTGGAAATACCCCTATTATCGAAAAAAAACAACCAGCCTGTGGTTTCCAGAAGAAAGTTAACAAACACCCAATCGCGATTGGATGCGCACCCCATTTAAACATAGATCGCGACCCCTTTTATATCAATAATTATAATGCTGAACAAGATGGTAAAATGTTTAGTGAATGCGCTTTAATCACACGGCCGTGATGAAATCGGGTTTCAGTATCGGGTATGCCTCGACATCAAAGATGGCCCTTGAGGATCCGCTATCCAAATTTGGACTTTACTGTGAGAGACGTAAGGGCTCGCACCTTAGATGTAACGGCCGCAGTTTTGGACCCGAGATTAACTAGTTAAAGCCTGGAATTCTACCAGTTAATATATGGAAATAAATGGCTTCAATCGCAGTAATAGTAGGTTGTGCGCTCGTAAACACATTGGCGTTCACGGAAGCAACTTATAATCTCTAAAATGAGAAGCTCGAACGTGGAAGAGGAGCGTAAGCGTTGCGATTTGCGTGTAGAACAACTCAATAGTCGCAAAGGAACGTGGTCGAAAAAACAACCGCCCATCTGGGACTGGGTCAGTGAAGAGAGTCGCCGCGAAAATCACGCCGGCGCAAACTTTTCAGAACGTTTGAAGAAGCCTACCGCGAGTACGCGCTGTCATATATCCGCACAAAAGTCCACGCCCGCTGGATCGTGAGCCCCAACTTTCAGATTTCTATTACCTCAGAGAGCCCCAAAATGACCGCGAGAATCGCGTTTCATACGTCGTGGGAAGGTGTGGTGTGGTACGTCGGCTTACTATATCTAACCAACGAGATTTTAAATTAATTAATTAAATAACTTTTTTTTATAATAATATATATAGAAACGAATGTCAGTTTTGACGATCCTTTATTTGCAATATTGATGTAGGCTACACTGCCCTTAAACACCAAATGTTGGTGCAGAAGGGTATGATTTCGTCCTGCCCGAGATTCCTCTCGGAGACGTGGCGGGATGAGAAAAAGCGGCACCCTTTCGCAAAGCGGATGTTAATTCCTCCACCTATCCTGGGGGATTAGATTTTTCCCAGTTCCTTCAGAACTTAACCCCCAATCGCGATTGTACTTCCAACAAAGGTTTATTATTATCGACGCAGTTTCCGGACGATCTGGCAGGGCATGTTGAGATTGTCCCATATATTAGAATACATCCGCATACGATGAACACGCGCAACCTTAATACCAAACTATCATTTCGCCTAACCGCAAGGTAGCGAACGTGTAATATAGCCCCCGCGGCTACGGAAGGGACTCGCTGCCCATCAAGACAGAACCTCGCAGCGGCGACAAGGTTTCCAGAAAACGCTGTCAAGTATGCTCAAGGAAGCAGGCCATCTGGCAGATCTATTTCCCGCGCGCCTCACAATATTCCGCCCGTCGAAATTCGACGTGTGCCGTTGCCGAACCAAGTTCACCAACGGATCTCCTGTCTACCTCACGATCGCGTCGGTCGCAAGACGTACAGTACGCACTGACAATCGTTGACGTAGCATCGTTATTAAGGGGGCTGAGCCGTTGGCCACTAAAGAGTCTAAGGAGGGGCCGAGGCTCTCTCCGGGCCCGAATATAAAGAGGAGTCCCTCAATTGGTCAATATCTCTTCAGTCGATCCCGCCGTGAGTTCATGGGCGCGGTCTCTCATCATTGTCTAAGCACGAAGTTTCTGTCCCGACGCGGCCGCGTCAACATCCACCGGACCAGGGATCGTGGAGCGCTTTCAATCGAACCCTGGCTGAGAGACTGTTCGGACACCAATACCCTAAAGAACTTGTAGACCCTCATTCGCGATCGACCGAGTGGTGCCAGACAGCCCCCCCGTGATCTCCGCACTGCACGGAATAGGTGACAAATTGATAGGTAAGAAGCCCGTAGATGCTATTAAGTTAAAGGGTGACGACGATCCCTCTGCCGTCTCGGCGCGGGCGACCCGTTGGGTTTAGAAGGGAGCAACGCTTCCATCGGATATTGATGTCCGGTACCTCTATCAACTGAGAGCTCGAAGTGGCAGCCGCCGCGCGACTGATCCGCTGTGGTCTCTCCAATGGTATATCATCTAGATCGATCTAATACCAAGCCCGATGAGCCCGTGCTCTACTATTTGATATGGGCCATCTCGAGGTTGTTTCGCGAAGAACCTTCTCGCGGTCCTTCTGACACCCAGCTAACCTACCTATGGCTCGGTGAGTAACCCTCTTCCACACATCTCCTCTTGCGTAGTACGCCGAGAGTCCTAATTTTTGTGACAGTACGTCTTCATCACCCCCGTAAATCCATTGAATACCCTGTTTCTCCGCCATAAACTGTACCCCCTTCGAGAGCACTCCTAGACCCTTCCCCAAGTCAATCGTTAGATCTCTTTCGACATCCCCTTGGCGAGTGCTTAGATTTCCATAACCGCTCACGTAGTAACATTGCTACACAAGAGCGGATGGCTCTAATCCCCCTTCGAATCCAGCTTGAACAGTCCCGGATTCTGTTTCTCACACACGTCCCACGCCAACCACTCGGTTCTTCTCCTTATTAAACTTTCTCTTCATATTCTTTCTTTCTCACCACCGCCGCCAGCGTCCCTTCTCCGACCGCGAGAAGTTACATGCGGTCACTTGTCCATCTGTATCATTCGAAAACTCCGCGATCCACGTACTTGTCAAGAAATCGTAGTAGAACTTCCATCATCCGGAGCTTGGCCAACTGGTAGACCGCTATGCCACACTGAACGGTCTGTTGATCACCATTCTAGTCTTCCGCGCGATATCTCGAAACCTCCCCCAAACTCCTCCAGGCTTCCGAACCACGCAACCGAACTTCAGTGACCGATCGACAGTCTTTTCATTCATCTTTCTATATGTGGTGTTCAGTGTCTCTCTTGTGCGCATAGTTTTCCACAACAACGCGTTTTGCAACCAGTTTAATACTCCGCCAACACCGCCTTGCTCTTGTCGAACGATCCCCCCCCCCCCCCCCCGTCCGTCTAGCAGCGGTGACCTCTTAACGAACCATTGAAACGGTTTGCCGGGCGTGTAGTCTATCACCCTATGCCACCGCCTTTGACGATTCAGACCGTGCTCCAAATACCACATTAGCAGCGGGAAGTATATAATCAATCTTCTTGGCGGACATTGCCCCACGAGCTTTCTCTGACTCTTCGACTCTTTTCCTCCCGGTCCCGGCCAGGTAGTCATTCATGTGCTGTGGAACCTCGTGCTCATCGTCTCTCGATTAACGAACACGGTGACATTTCCGAGAACTTGTCTCTCAACAACGTTTCCCGGGACCTCTATATCCAAACTCCGCAAATCCGAACACTTTTCACTCCTGACCTTCCTCACGAAACGCTAAATACGACTGTCCCTTTTCCGGGTCGTCACACTCCAATTTCTGCTCCTCACCCACAACGGCATATCCTTCGACCAGAGTAGATAGATATAGAGCATTGGCATCGTACCCCCAGCACCGCCCTTGCACATCTTCTTCCGCTCGACTCTCCCACCTGACCCCGGGAAACCCCCTCGTCGCCTTCCAGCCTCGGCGTATCTGGAATAATACTATGACGGACCACCACCAATCCCTGCTTCATCATCTCGTAAGTTTCAGACTTCGGTGACCCACAGCTCGGGCGTGTCCGCCTTACCCATCGACGAACCCGCGGAGTAGATACTACTGAAGGGAAACACCCGTAGAGACACTCGCATCCTTGAGTAATGTCCACGCCTCTTCCCCCTGTAAGAACTCGTCATTTAGTCAGAGCCTCCAGGAACGTCCTACAATCCAAGTCGTGTAGTGTTTGAAAACATTCCTTGAACGTCCTTCATCCCCTGTTCCTCGGAATACCTTTTCTTACACTCTTTTCCATCTCGGACAACGACAGAAGGAACCCACCCTTCAACTTCGAGTACCACTCGGGATAGTCTGGCAAGCCCCGATGGTTCGAGCTAGTCCGCTCTATCGAAACCACGCGTACTGAAAGTAGACTTTTACCGTTTTACAGTCCTATGCCTTAACCCACCGGTCGTACATGGGCCCGTGTCCCCAGATACTGGATGATGTTCGAGAAATCGAAAGTCCGTGGTAAACAAAACATCGTCGTGCTGGCTCGCTTTTTCCGGACCACACCCTTATTCACGGTGGCCGCGAACTTCCTCTACAAAGTAACTGCTTGATGAGGTTCAGGTCGTACCTGCTACTGTTGAACCCCACCACCGTGACTTGTCAATTCAAGAGTATAATCTTTCTTGCTGAGACTTTCGATAACATATCTATGTCGGGCCCGGCAGATACTTATGCCTAACCCTAACCCCCTCCTGATTGCCTTGCCTCTCATCGCAAGCTCGCACGAACTTCCGACTAGCGGTTCGTGAGTCTCGTTCCGCATAGTGGTGATCCCCTTCATGCATCGTATCCCCCAACGACACCGATATAGGAAACGTGGCTCTCGACCTCGAAGTTCAGGTCTTTGGGTGGGTCCGCGTGGTTTTTGATCTTGTCGAGATAAGCCTCGAAGTCGTAGACTATCTGATGAGGTACAGAGTCCGTCTCCATCCTCGCGTGGCGATTGGGAGAGTAGGTATTTCCCCTCATTCAACTACTCGCACTCCCACATCACCACCAGCTCGTAACCCTCCTTCCTTATCTTTGGCGTCTGGAATTTTACGTCCTCTAGTACAGCGATCTCGCGTTACCTCTCATGCAATGCCTCGGACAACCCGTGCCAGTACATCCGTGAAACTGAAACAACGGTCTCGTCTCGTGACAGTAACCGCGACCGGAATCACCTGCCACCCACCGCTCACCACCGTGAACCGCAGTCGGCGTGATGTAGTGCTTTCCCCACCTCTCCTCTTCTCTGCTCAACCCATTGAATCGACCTCACAACTCGCTTGACCCCTTAGGAATAGAACCCTTCTCGTAGGCCGACCTGCGGTCTCTCTATCCCTCTTACCTGGACATTGTCACCACCGGCTTCCCACCCCATGCAAGGTGGTCGCAGTGCCTGTGCATGTTACAACAAAACGACTTTTGTGAACCGTTGTTGACATGCGGTGCACCCGTACACGTTCCGTGATCTTCGGAGATTCCGTTATGAGGAACCGAGTGACCTCAAACATTCCCTATCGTCAATGTCTTCCCCCCAACCACGTCGTAATTTGCCGGGAACCTTCATGAGTAACCACCACTCCATCGGCGGTGGGCTCGTAAACGCGAATACCCATCTTGAAATGCTCTTTCGACCTTCTAGAACATCGTCCAGGGAGATTGCCTGGCTACCCGGCTCCCGTTTGTCATGCCCAGATATTCGCCGAGCCAGAGCTCGTGCCTTCTCACAACACCAGCGGTCTGGTCTCCCTCCACGTTGGATGGCTATGAGCGGACCTAAACAGACACAAGTTGATCGTCGTGACGTGTCGACGGAATACCATCCCTTTTTTATGTCTTAACCAGTCCCGGATTTTTCCCGCTCCCATGAGAAGTTGTGCGCGTCGATGAAGCTCTTTAACCTCGACCGATATCCCTACGACCGAAGGTCCATTTTGTAATTTGTCTATTTTCGACTTGTCGATATCCAGTTCGACCTGTCTCTACTCTACGGATATCCACCTCTCGGCATTGGCGATCTCGTTTATCCACGGACTGCCCTTTGATTGTTTGTGATAAGATCATAGTAGCGTCCCGGTCTCGATGTTCCTAATACTGATACGAAGCACGAATACCTCAGATAACATGCCGTGGGTCATCTCTTTGGCCTGGGCGAATGTTATTTCATATGCGATTAGTTATCTCCCCGTCTACCCCCCTCTCGAAAGTCCATACTATCTCCTCCGAACCCCTATCAACAGTTTCCCTAAAACGTCGGCATTCTTCGGCGAGAGATCTTGGGACCCTCCTCCACAAAGCCGCGATATATCTCCTCTTCTTGGCAGGTCTCCCCACCAACCCATTGAATAATCTTATTGTAGTACGCCTTGTATAAGGGGTTTTCTACGGTGCGCTGTATCTTCTTTTACACGCTGGTCCTGCGTGTAAGGCGGTGGCGCGCAGACTGCCGTCGTCTCGTTCTCCAATTTCTCGGAGCGTTTTTTCGGGTCGTCGGGCAGTCGTCCGGTCGCAACCGCACGCCGCAGCCTTCTCCTCGTAGACGACGGCTCGCGCGTCACTTAATCCTATCGCTATATATCTTTTCTTGAGTCTCAAACTCTTAGGGAAATTCCCCAACTCTTAGCTTGCCTCTCATTTGCTTTATGGTAGGCATTATACTGACGAGTATAACCAATAGATTTTTTATCTTCAATTAGGTTAATTTATTTTATTTGTAATAAATGTATGACAGATTGGTGTAATAAACTTAGTATAACTTATGGATAACTTTCTTAATAGGGTGTCAGTTAATATTTGTGACAGATTGCTTTAAAATACTGAGCATAACTTATAAATTCTTATCTTTAATAGGTGTCAGTTGTTATCTTATTCCGAAATAAAAGTCTGACAGATTGTTGTATATATATAAATGATATAACATAGGGATTTTTAATCTCTAATAGGGTTATTCTTCTCATGTCATCAAATATATTGTCTCGCGGTATAGTATATAAGAGTCACAAAATGATAACCCATCAAACAGTGAAGGTGCCGCGCGTAGTCCGATGCCTTCAGAGTGATGGTAATCATTGTGCCTCTTATATACTACTAGGTGCCGTAACAATATCATCGGAAAGGTTTCAAAGTTATCTACAATGCAAATTGCTGAAGCTATCTGCTCTCATATACAAACCTCTTTTTTTTTAACAGTTTTCGACGGTGGCTCTGCGGTTGTTGTTTAAGTTGTTGTTACACGTATAGACCCCTGACTCACCCAGTGTCATTATCTAACACTTCCTGGCTTCCTCTACGTCACTTTTACACTGTCTCCGGTTCATGATTCGAATTGTTGGCGATGGTCATATAGAGAAAGTAGGTTAGTGCCGTAACTAGGAAAAATATCTGGCACGGCTCTGGAAACAATGGGCGAGGCTCTGCGAGCACATCCCGTTTCCCCGTGCCGGCGCCTGATATTGGTTCTCCATTCACGGCAGACCTACGAGTCGATTTTCCTTAACGACCTAAAAAATGGCTTTAAAATGCGAAAAATATACCCCAGCCACGCACATATTCAAACCAGTGATTAGTCGTATGACAGGATATCAAAAATGTTTTCTCACGCACCGCGTTTCACGCACAGACCACTGTGGTTACGGGATAAGATTTCTTTTCCTGGTCCTCCCATGCTCTGTCAAGACGTATTTCAAACTGTCTCTGTATTTGAATTAATTATCCTTATTTTACCCAGGAGGCGTTCTTTGAGTACTTAATGAGTCATTAAACATCTTAGTTTCGAGTGTAAGAGCAATAAAACAAATGCTCGTGTTACTTATTAAAGGACACGTTTTTGAGCAGAGGAAACGAATTTTGAAACCCACATGTATAAGTAGTTATGTTTTATAATTATATTGACGTTACGTTAATTATTCACATATAGGATTTTTAAGGAATTAAATGCGATGGAGCGCTAGCAACCGCGCATTTAGTTTTCTAAAAAATCAAATCATGAACAATAACCATATTGATAATTAGCGGGTATATAATGCAGTCTTCCCATCCCGAGTATTGAGTTTCAATGTGCTGTCGAACAGGTTTAATCAGGATTAGAAACATCAATACACGGATGGGGAGATCTTGCATTAGAAAAACATGGCTAATATTAAGTATAGTATTGTATACATTTTGGATTTTAAGGAACTTCATGTGCTGTCGCTAACGCTTCCCTCGATTTAAGTCCTAAAATTCCAGATATGTGTCCTGTGACGGAGAAATGGGGTTTATATGGGGTATTGGCGACCAGTGAGAATCCAGATAAGCATGTGCATTCCGCACAGTCTGTCAGGATCTGCATTGTGTTCACCTTTTCCATCCATATCCAACTTTTGCGGCACCTTACTTGGACAAAATTATAAGCCACAGACTGGCGTGGGGCGTGGGGCATTACGGAACAAGTCAAGACGAATCACAAATACCAATATAGTATGTCATCCTAAAAGCCAGTATTATAAACCTAAGCATATACTCGAATAACTACCCCAAAATCTGACCTGTTTGATGGCTGAGCCTAGCCAGGCTCACCAATCAAACTGTTAGATTTTGCGTAAAAGTTTGAAATTATTCTCACACATGTTATAATCACCCGGCCTATTCTACAAAATGGAGCAACTGCATTTATTTTGTTACGATATGCCAATGTACAAAACAAAATCACACAGAAACAGAACATACAGATTACTAAACTTGTGATTTTGTGGACAGATTGAAATAGTTAAATTCGTAGCAATCAATGAACTGCAGTGCTCCAAATGGCAAAAAAACTGAATATGCCCTGATCAGACAGACAACGTGCAGGCTGATCTGTGCATCGCTGGTAGCAACCTTGCAAGTTCCATTTGTCAGCCGTGCCTCCAATCTCAACCGCCCCTTACGCCATACATTCGCCACCTTGGAATAAATGGAACCCACAGATGACATAACAAGCATGTGACACTTGGAAACAGGACCTACACTGTTTACCATAATATCACTGAAGTAACTTTATTGTTGCTAACAAACATGGGTCACAATCTGAGAAAACCTGACTTATTGCATTTCTGATAAATGATGATAAGGGTATTGACTGTTCAAAATCACCCAGTGAAATATCCAGAATCATTATCAGGTAACCCAAATTTATAAGTCGCCTTGCAGGATAGCCATACAATTTAGGTTAACTATGTGGGTACACAGGCTGATCAGGGTCTACACTGGCCAGAAATGAAAGAAGTCTTGTGTTGTCAGATTACACTATCATACCAAGTGTGACTGAGATCTACATTTGTTTCAAATCGCACATTTGTGTTCACTAAAATTATTTTTAAATCCATGCACATATTTTTAGTATTTTTATATTCAGGAAAATCCTGTAGCATTTTCATTTCCAAGCAAATAGTTTAGCATTTTATTTATTAATATTTTTAGCATTTTCTATTTTTAGTAAGTATTTTGTTAGATGAAGAACATGTTACTACGGTGCGCCATGCAGGACAGGTTAATTATGTGTACAAAACCAATTGTGTCCAGACAGGTTAATTATGTGTACACAACCAATTGTGTCCAGACAAAATTGAGTTTTGTAACACTAAAAATCACAAAATCCAATTATGTAAAATTCTGATACAAAAACCAATTTTGTCCAGACAAAATTGAGTTTTGTAACACTGAAAATCACAAAATCCAATTATGTAAAATTTTGATATACAAAATTCATTTTCGTTATAAAGGATTCAATTTTGTAAGACAGAATTGAGTTTTGTGAACAAAATTGAGCCATGTCCCACTTGGCGCCCCGTAGTTACTGCACAAGAATTGAAATTTCTACAATGTATGCATGAATCTGTATCCAATGTTTGGTTGCATTTTAAAGCATGATTATCAACCAGTGTTGATTGATGCGTGATGTACAAAATAATACCCAAATGTCTAGCATGCTAATGATGGCAATACAAATAAAACATCAAAATGAAAGATAATAAATTGACAATGGTTTAATTTATATTAGGTAATTCCACGTGGTTTTATTATTACAAAATATCCAACAAACATTTTTCTTTGACAAATAATACAGTACCAATTGCTACAGAAGGTTTCCCTTACAGAAATATCAGGTCTCTGGCAACCAATTGCGGCAAGGTTGCGGCAAGGTTACGGCAACTAGTTGCGGCAAGCTTGCAACAAGGTCGTATTTCGTATGCAAATGAGCGTTCTGGCACATAGTTGCGGCAACCTTGCGGCACACAGTTGTGGCAACCTTGCGGCAAGCAGTTGCGGCACACTTGTGGCAAGGTTGCCGCAAGGTTGCCGCAAGGTTGCCGCAAGGTCTTATTTCGTATGCAAATGAGCGTTCTGGCACACAGTTTCAGCAACCTTGCGGCACACAGTTGTGGCAACCTTGTGGCACACAGTTGCGGTACACTTGTGGCAAGGTTGCCGCGGGTCCAAGGTTGCCGAAGGTCGTATTTCGTATGCAAATGAGCGTTCTGGCACACAGTTGCAGCACAAGTTGCAGGCAACTTGCAAAGCACACAGTTGCGGCAACCTTGAGACACTTGGCGGCAACCTTACGCAACATTGTAGCAGTACGTTATATTTGCAGCATATATAGTTTTGGCACATATAATTATTCTGGTCATATATAGACGGACGGACATTTGCAACACTATTATATACACCCTTTTCTTTGAAGGTGCGCAAAATGGACATGTAGTGTGGTTCAGTGGTATCGGGAGAATATCTATATGTTAGCAGAACTTTTGTTCATTTTATCTGGTCGAGAGTTCGGACCTCACAAAACGCATTACTTTTGTCGATATCATTCTGTTATTTTTATGATTGCCTGCTGGATACGGGAATACGTGAATAGGCAATGATTATCACTATTGTTATATGACCTCAATGTGACACGATCGGCGAGAACATACTCCAGATTCTTCATGTACACATATATGAAATGAGTGTGCATTTAGTTATTAGTCTTCTTCAAAGCGAGACTAACGTTCTACATATAATCTATCTCATGCTTAAGTAATTTGTAAGAGTAACACACATAAAAAAGAAATATGTAATAAAACATAAACAAATCAAAATATACATGTATGTATGAACAACTAAGATTCAAACTCACTACCCCTACGAATGGAGGGGGTATGCGGAATATATTATATCCCTTTGCAAATTGTTTGCAAAAGTGTTTGCAAAGTATGTTCTACAAATATTTGCAGAATATATTCTGCAGTCTGTAGTGTAGATTTGGAACGACGTGTGCAAACAGACTGCAAACAGATTGCAAAGGGTATGCGCAAGAACTTCAACAACCCTTTGCAGAAGGCTTGCCGCAAATAGATTGCAAACCCTACATGTATGTGCAATTACTTGGCAAATAAAAAACAATTACACTGCAATTATTTTGCAAATGCTCTGCAAATATATTGCAAATAGATAACAAACACTTCGCAAATAGATAGCAAACACTCTGCAAATACATTGCAAACACTCTGCAAATAGATTGTTATATTACCTGTTTCCAGTCATGAAAGATATTTTGCCAAATGTGTATTTGAATCATGCAATATATATATGCTTTTAGTTAATGGCATTTACCTGCTTCTAAAATCAGTTATTACAAATGACGATCTGAAAAATTCTACATTGTTACTGCAGCATTTCTGTCTGAGAATATGCCATCCTTGTATTTAGAAAACAAGTGCACATATAACATAAATTTACCTTCTTGCGTTCGGAACCATGGACCTCTCTGGACATTTTCATGCTTTGAATATCTATGAAGACTTAAATGGAGATCTCAGGAAACTGTTTCATGCATGGGTCACAGAATTTTGAAATGCAGATTGCAAATGCCAGTTCACTACTTCAGAAATTCTCCAAGAATGAAAATATGATGCACACTAATAAACAGGGATCGCACCGCACATCTACCATAAGCTGACCTATCTAGAGGCGATGGACCAAGAACAAGACTGCAAGTTATTCCGAGGAAATAATTTATTTTGTCGACCACACATACTAACATTAACTCAAAGTGAGAAAGATGCTATTTACTCATATATATAGGTTTGAATGTTAATGAAGTTGAACAGTTCTAATAGTGTGGGACAGATTGATTGCATGCATGAACATAAATATGCTACATTTGTAAATGCCCAGATAATGCAGATGTAGATGATTTGTGACCAAAACAGATTGCAAAAAAAAGCTTTTCACAGCGGATTTCTATTGGTTTCCTTAACATATATGACCCTGAATATATATAGATAGAATATAGAGATAGATAGATACGTGGAACAGACAGCAGCTAGCTATATATATAGTTCATTTGTTTATGAAATCTCTTAGTCGTACTGTAGTTTGGCTGTGTGCATAAATTAATCAATCGTCATGCAAGTGTCTGTCGGTCACAGTATGTGTGTCAGTCTTTTATCCAGTTTGTATTATTATGCATGTCTTTTGATTTGTAATTGTATTGTGTCTTTAACACTGGAAAGTGATGGAATGCGAGTCCAATATTGCATACGTTGTTTACTGGATCCAGTCGGTTACTGGTTAGTTCTTTCATAATTCGGAACTCAAAATTTTCTTATTAGAATTAAGTGATACATAGACTAGTCTTAATAATCCTTTGTCTGATGTCTAGTTCATTGATTGTGAAATAGTTTACTGTGGTTTGATTGTTGACTTACATATTGAAGTAATTCATGTTTAAATCATAAATAATTTAAAACCATGTGACAGCTTAACTTCTAGTTGTTGTTGTTGTTGTATGTCTGTAATTCAGGCGCTTTCTTATTTGTTTTTTCGCCTCAATCTCTCTGCAGCCACAAAGACTGCGAGAGCATTGTTCCGACACATGTGTGTGCATAATCATACGTGTGTGTGTGTGTGTGTCTCTGTGTCTGTGTGTCTCTCTGTCTCTCTCTGTGTATGTCTCTCTCTGTGTCTCTCTCTGTCTGTCTGTCTGTATGTCTGTATGTCCTCTCTCTCTCTCTCTCTCTCTCTCTCTCTCTCTCTCTCTCTCTCTGTCCACATGTGTCTTGGAGGTTAATAATTCCCTGAAATTTCAGTGAAAGTCTACATTGATATCTCAAATGGTAATTTCAGTGAGAATAATAAGGGTACACATCAAGAACCACCAATATTTCTAACATTCTCTAAATTTCCATATTTAACACAAGATGAAACTCCTAAGCCTTGGGACATTTAGGAATTTTGTAATGTGTAACATGGCTTAAAAATTCACTCGCCCCGCTCGCCATGGCGATTCAATTTTCATGTTGGCGAGAGGATTTTCACTGGTCCAATTGGCGAGTGACACATCGGGCAAGGCCTTTATGTATTTTCAGAAAACTAAGAAAATTTGATTAATTTCCAGCTATTTCAAATTATTTTCTTTATTTCACTGGTTTTAAGCGGTTTATGAATTATTTCTGTAACTTTCATACACCCTATAGATTTCTGTTGTGAACCATCATGTCTCACCATTCGCGTTGACAGCATGACTTTGCATAAAAAAACATATCGCCGGTTTAACATTAGCCCAGCACAGATTACTGTATTATATTCAGTGTCATTCCTATAAAATTGTTTGATTTTGTCTTCGTCTGGTGTTACACACCAAACAAGGAGTTCGAAGTTATACAAATTTGCATTAAAAACGAACTTTCTAGACCAAAATGTGCGTACGTGACAGTAGTCTTGTTCTGAGTTAGGGGAGATAACTCTTGTTTACTAATGGACTTATTATAGTGGAACATTTATTTTTGAAAATAACTTTATAATAAACGGATAAAGAAGGAATAATACTATATAATCGTAATAGTATGTACATTAGTACTCGTTTAAAAGCTGTAGAAAAATAATTGTTAACAAATTTAAATGATTTTGTGTTTATTATAATACTCCTTTTTAGGCACCATCTCGTTATTACATTCTAACACATGACTCCATTTTCTTGTCCAACATAAAAACGCCAATAGCAAAATAATTCGAAAAAATTGGTTTCCCAGTGAAGGAAATTTTGTATTTTCATTGTTAAATATACAAGGAAGCTCTCACCCACCCCACACATTTTGCTGTTGAACATACATGCAACACCATTGGCAATCCATCAGTCATTATTATGTTCTTATGCTTCATATTTTGAACAAGCTAGTATAATACCAATCTAAGGGTCTGGTCATTATTTATGACCCAAGGGGTTGGGGTGGGAATGGGGCTGGATAAATTTTGTTAACTCACCTTAGAAAAATATAAGCCCCCACCTTTTCCAACAGCTTTTCATTAGATGTTCAAGGCACCCCCCCCCCATTGAACAATTAATAATGTTCAAACGAGACGGTTCAAATGAGCGGTAACAACACTCCCCCCACCCCCATTGAACAATTAATAATGTTCAAGCCCAAAACGAAACGGTTCAAATGAGTGATATATACGTTTTGTAAGAACTTGTTGCCAAAGCCCATTGTATTTATTAAAGTCTGCATTGTATATATTAATATTAATATGTTTATACTTTTTCCGATTAAACAACTTAGCCATTTCAGACAACCTTGTGCAATCTGCTATTTCAATCTCACACAAAGTTTCTTTTGTGGCAATGCTATGGCACGCTTATGATGTGCTATCTTGCAAAGTAACGGTTGTAGCAACCTGCTATTTTCAATCTGGCAACAAGTTTCATTTGTGGCAATGTTCTGGCACGCTTATCATGGGTCATCTTGCAAAGTACCAGTTGTGGCAACTTTGTGGCAACCGGCTATTTAAATCTCGCACAAAGGTTTGTTTGTGGCATGGTTCTGGCACGCTTATGATGCACATTTTGTATAAAGTACCCGTTGTGGCAATGTTCTGGCACATAGTACTATTTTGTGGCACACTTGTGGCAATGTGAGACTGGGCAGAAAAAAGGTTGACGCTAGCGGCACGTATCTGCAACCTTGCGGCACAGTCTTCTGGCACACTGATCAGGTTGCCGCAAGGTTGCGGCAAGGTTTTCATTTCTGTAAGGGTTGTCATGCCAGTATATACATAGCATGCATTCACAACACGGTGGGAAGTGATCTTCTGGAAACGACAGAGAAGCGTTACAAGGAGACGGAAGAATGGTTTGATGTGAGAGAGAATTCTTGACACCTGCAGTGGAAGTGTAAGACATCAAGTGATGCTATATTGTGTCCTCCAACGGGTTTAAATTTTGCATCAGTACATGTGCCAGAAGCAGAAGCCATCTAATTTCTTTACATTTCCTTACATACAGATCCACACCCAAAACAGAAGAGAATGTTAGGTTAGTTGAGTAGACTAGTAACAAAGAAAAAAAGGAGATGTAAAGGAATAAGACAGCCATGCTATAATGCCTGCCATACCGGTCTGGCAAACACTGTAGACACTTGTCGGACTGATCCAGACATGTACTGGTTAAACATTCTGAACTGTGTGCATAATTGAAACAGACATGCTTATTCCTGTTTGCAGTAACAGACAAAATGTTGCATTTTTGAATAATATTTCTTAATAAAAAAATAAACGTTGAAATACTCAAGGTAGCAAATTTGTATGTTTCATACTTCCACTGCCTGTGCCTAGAATTCGCCCCCCCATCGTACCATGCTCCAGGCTCTTTGTAACATCCTCATGTCAGTTAGACAACCATTTCTCCCCGTGTTGTGATTGTATGTTATATAGATAGTGGACTGAAAACATTAGGGAACAATTGATGTTTTATCGTTCAAAAGAAAACCGTTTGTTGAATATTTGAATGATGAAACCAGATTGAAATTAAAATACAAGACAACTGCCGCATTGTTAAAGGGAATGCTCTCTCTATAGCTCAAGTTGTCAATATTTGTTATCACCAGCATAATTAGTACGATACATTTGATTATTATGTTGTCCATTGCAGGGCTCCAGAATTAGTAATTGACTAATTTCACTCCATCATTTCTGAAGCAATTGGGTATTTCAAATGTTTAATTGGGTACAATAAAACCACACTACTGTTTACACATGAACAGACAGCAATTATTGAATAGTTTGCTTCGAAATGAAAACATATCTTGGCAATTCTAATGAAATACCAAGATGTGTTTTCATGGAAAGTAAGAAAAATATGCTATATTTGTGGTCTGTTTATTGTTTTCAGCAACATAGGTACCACAAAATTGTTATTGCTTTTTGATACTCGCTACTTCTGAATTCAATTGGGGTTTTTGGTAATTTTAATTGGGTATTTAGCAAAGACGCAGCTTATCTGGTGCTCTGGTCCATTGGTCATATATCAACCGAGAATAATTCCAGCCAGCACAAACGTATTTACACAATTCACTAACATTTGATTGGCCCGTAGCAAGTCTCTGTCCAAAATTTATATCCCAGTAAACTCCCACACCGAACTACTTTCCGAACCGTGAGGCGCAGTTAAAATAATTCTTAAGAAAACGGAAAATAAACACATTTTCTTGATGAATTTATTTCAAATGCTGGAATTATAAGGAATGAATGACCTTTTTGTTGAATTTATCGGGGATATAAACTTGGAAAAGTCGCGGGAATACTGGACGAGGCCTTCCGGCCTCCGTCCATCAACAAAAAGGCCATTCATTCCTATATTGAAATAACCACACAGGAATACGATCAAGCACAGAATGCAGATTCTAAGTTAACTGATGAACCTTCCATTTTTGTTCACAACTTGAAATATTCTGTATCAGAAACAAAACAACAAATTGTGTTTGCAAACGAATAAACTTTCATTTTCACACAATATAGATACACACACAATTGTCGTCTGCTGTTGCTTTTAAATCTGGCCTTATTTCTCAATAAAACATGGTTTGACAGCACTTCAGAAATGATTATGAAGTGATGTTAAAGCATGTTGTAAACTGTTCTAAAGTGCTGTCAAAGCATGTTTTTGATGATACAAATGGAAAATAGAAAATAAACAACAGAAGACAAAACATTAAGATAGCGGTGTAATGGTTAACATTCGCTTGCTCCAAATATATCAGCTTTCCAGAACAGTATTACGAGTATATTAAATAACATTGTCCAATTGAAAATCATGCATCATATCTATGGAACGCCAAATCTACATAAACTCAAATATATATTGCTAGCAACAAATATTTGGAGCTCGCAATAAATATTTGGAAAGCTCTCGAAATCATTTGGAGAGCTCTCGAAATCAATTAATGATATCTCGAAATCATTTCGAGAGCTCTCGAAATCATTTGTAGCGAGCATTATATAACTTTGATTTGGAGAGCTCTCGAAATCATTTGGAGCTATCTCTAAATCATTTGGAGAGCTCTCGAAATCATTTGGAGAGCTCTCGAAATCAATTAATGATATCTCGAAATCATTTAGACAGCTCTCGAAATCATTTGTAGCGAGCATTATATAACTTGATTTGGAGAGCTCTCTAAATCATTGGGAGCTATCTCTAAATCATTTGGAGAGCTCTCGAAATCATTTCGAGAGCTCTCGAATTCATTTGGAGATATCTCAAATTGATTTAGAGAGGACATTATAAACTTGATTTGATGCTAGCTCCAAATACCACTCCACGTGGGAACTGGAGGAAAAAAACAATACGCGCTCCCTTCCCGCGCTTTTAAAATCTCTGTACGCATGTGCACCGAGCCTATTAAAAACTTCGTAACCTTCAATATGGAGTATATGGATGGAGTAAAAAAAAAATGTTTAGCTTATTTCTTTTTCATTTATTGATACTTTTAGGCATATTTAATTTATTTATAGACCTCGGTCCGTTACTTCAACCTGTGCTGTAAACATGCTCGATATATGTGTATTGACTACTACACGTGTGAATAAATTTGGGATGGCACGATTTACCCAAATCTACCCAAATCTTCATGTAATTACTATATTTGTTAATAAATAAAGCTATACACATTATAATAATGATGTTTGGACTGTACTTACATAATATATGTCATTACTTTGCTTATACCAGGGCCTTTTTTAATGTTTTGATGCAAAATGAAAATATTTGTACATGAAATAAAGGGAGAATACCGCAATTCACTTATGCTAGTAAGCAAAGGAATATAATGCACTTTATAATGGCTAAATGGGAATGATGATTTTTAATTGAAATACTCATAAAAACAGTAGAACCTCTCTAATGTTGACATCCAAGGAGACAGTGTGTGAAAACTGTTATGTCAACTAGTATAATTATATATTTATATACGGTAGTAATATATAATTTAAATATATAAACTACCAATATTGTAAAACTAATACTGCATTAATATGTATATGTGGCTGTGACTGGATAAATGGGGCTTATCGAAATTGTGACCAGTGTAGGTTCCGATTAAATAGATCCCTTCTGTAGCCTGGTAACGACCTACATTGCTCTTGTTCGAAGCATGACTGGGGGTTTCATTTATGGAATGACGAATGTTGCAGATGCTGATCAGACTGCGGATGCACATGCTGATCTGGATCTACACTGGTCGCAAAACCCATAAACCACATTTCTCCAGTCACAACCACATTATGTGCGATATGCAATCATGGTCGATGATAACTTAAAGTTATACAACTGAGACATAATTAATGAGTCTCGGTAGTCTCCGTTTATAATAATGCTATATTAATCGTTTTCCCATAGAAATAGGTGCTTTATTCTTCCTATGTTTCGGTCAAAATGTGGTTATTATATGATATCTAATGATATGTAGAACAAGTATATAATATAATCATAAATGTTATTTTTAATGAAGATTTGGGTATATTTGGGTAAATCGTGCTGCGTAATTCAATGCGTAATTCAATAATTCAGGGAGACATCGTTTTCATAGTTTCAAGCGATTTAATGCTAGCTCCAAATAATATATATATTGCTAGCTCGAAATGAATTAGAGATAGCTCGAAATGATTTCGAGAGCTCTCCAAATGATTTCGAGAGCTCTCAAAATGATTTAGAGATAGCTCCCAATGATTTAGAGAGCTCTCCAAATCAAAGTTATATAATGCTCGCTACAAATGATTTCGAGAGCTCTCTAAATGATTTCGAGATATCATTAATTGATTTCGAGAGCTCTCCAAATGATTTCGAGAGCTCTCCAAATGATTTAGAGATAGCTCCAAATGATTTAGAGAGCTCTCCAAATCAAGTTATATAATGCTCGCTACAAATGATTTCGAGAGCTCTCTAAATGATTTTGAGATATCATTAATTGATTTCGAGAGCTCTCCAAATGATTTCGAGAGCTCTCCAAATGATTTAGAGATATCTCCAAATAATGTAGAGAGCTCTCCAAATCAAAGTTATATAATGCTCGCTACAAATGATTTCGAGAGCTCTCGAAATGATTTCGAGATATCATTAATTGATTTCGAGAACTCTCCAAATGATTTCGAGAGCTCTCCAAATTAAATGTTATATAATTCTCGCTCCAAATGATTTCGAGAGCTCTCGAAATGATTTCGAGATATCATTAATTGATTTCGAGAGCTCTCCAAATGATTTCGAGAGCTCTCCAAATATTTATTGCTAGCTCCAAATATTTGTTGCTAGCAATATATATTTGAGTTTATGTAGATTTGGCGTTCCATACATATCAATAATCTTAAGTTTGTTTAACATCGCAACAGTATGGAACGCCAAATCTACATAAACTCAAATATATATTGCTAGCAACAAATATTTGGAGCTAGCAATAAATATTTGGAGAGCTCTCGAAATCAATTAATGATATCTCGAAATCAATTAATGATATCTCGAAATCATTTGGAGAGCTCTCGAAATCATTTGGAGCGAGCAATATAACATTTGATTTGGAGAGCTCTCTAAATCATTTGGAGCTATCTCTAAATCATTTGGAGAGCTCCCGAAATCATTTGGAGAGCTCTCGAAATCAATTAATGATATCTCAAAATCATTTAGACAGCTCTCGAAATCATTTGGAGAGCTCTCGAAATCAATTAATGATATCTCGAAATAATTTAGAGAGCTCTCGAAATCATTTGTAGCGAGCATTTTATAACTTGATTTCGAGAGCTCTCCAAATCAAAGCTATATTATGCTCGCTACAAATGATTTCGAGAGCTCTCTAAATGATTTCGAGATATCATTATTTGATTTCGAGAGCTCTCCAAATGATTTCGAGAGCTCTCCAAATCATTTAGAGATAGCTCCAAATGATTTAGAGAGCTCTCCAAATCAAGTTATATAATGCTCGCTACAAATGATTTCGAGAGCTCTCTAAATGATTTCGAGATATCATTAATTGATTTCGAGAGCTCTCCAAATGATTTCGAGAGCTCTCCAAATGATTTAGAGATAGCTCCAAATGATTTCGAGAGCTCTCCAAATGATTTAGAGATTGTTCAAAATTATTTCGAGAGCTCTCCAAATGATTTAGAGATAGCTCCAAATGATTTAGAGAGCTCTCCAAATCAAAGTTATATAATGCTCGCTACAAATGATTTCGAGAGCTCTTTAAATGATTTCGAGATATCATTAATTGATTTCGAAAGCTCTCCAAATGATTTAGAGAGCTCTCCAAATCAAATGTTATATAATGCTCGCGCCAAATGATTTCGAGAGCTCTCCAAATGATTTCGAGATATCATTAATTGATTTCGAGAGCTCTCCAAATGATTTCGAGAGCTCTCCAAATATTTATTGCTAGCTCCAAATATTTGTTGCTAGCAATATATATTTGAATTTATGTAGATTTGGCGTTCCATACAACAGTTCATATATAGGTAATTGTAATATAGCGGACAAGGACTGCTAACTAGTAGTCCGAGTACCATAGGCTAACCAAAGCCAGTTTGGGGAATTAGCTTGGTTAATATAAACGCACGAGACAAAACACGCTGACTGACATCTTTTATTCCGTCCTTATCTTTTCTCTCTAGCGGGGGGTATCACAATTTGTCAATAGGTCGATCTGGCGGGACATTGCTAGTTTCACTTACAGTTGCAAGGTATCAGAACACTTACACACAAGGTATCAATACACCAAACTATCAATGTCCAGCCAGCATCACAACAGTAATGTTTGCAACCAAATCTACAATTAGCTATACATTGTCTATTGAAGCTTTCAGAGACAATGGTACGGAGCCCCACATGGGACGTAGAATTCTCTATTTATTAATTCGTTCATACGAAATATCAATTCTTTCCCTCAATTTAACAATTATTTCCCACGAATTAACAATTCGTTCCCACGAATTAATTCGTTCCTACAAATTAACAATTCGTTCCCTCAATTTAACAATTCCTTCCCACGAAATAACCAGGGAACGAATTGTCATTTCGTGGGAACAAATTGTTAATTCGATGGAACAAATTGTTAAATTGAGGGAACGAATTGTCATTTCGTGGGAACAAATTGTTAATTGGAGGGAACACATTGTTAAATTGAGGAACGAATTGTCATTTCGTCGGAACAAATTGTTAATTTTTTCCCTGGAACAAATTGTCATTTCGTGGGAACGAATTGTCATTTTGTGGGAATTAATTGTTAAATTGATGGAACGAATTGTTAATTCGAGGGAATGAATTGTTAAATTGAGGGAACAAATTGTTATTTCGTGGGATAATTAATAAAAAATATATATATTTCCCCTGCAGGAGCCGGGGCTCCGTAGAATGGAGCTAGTACAGTACATGGTGCTTGTAATATTTCCGCTAGTTTCCAGTCTCTAACTACTCTTGTTACACAGTCTTTATTCAGCCCAACCGTTGGAACTAACTGCCGGCTCCATGTTGGTGATTCTGACAGTAAACCATTTCCTGCAACAATAACAAGCTTTATAATATAAGTTATTAAGAAACTAGAGCAAGTGTGAAGGGGCTCACGGATACCCCCGGCGGCCGCCTGATCCAACCACCAAATATTTTCCAAGTCATTTGGCATTGACCTTAGGCATTACAGCCACATGGGTGGGCTATAGCATAAAACTATGGATGACGATAAAGAAGTATATGAAGTTTCAAGTCATTCTGACTTATGGTTGCAGATAACGTGCACTTAAAAACTTTAACGCCAATATTTAAAACCAGATGGCCGCGACCCGCATGTCGAGCCCGCCGAGGCATTTGACCTTGACATTGGGCACAGGGGCCGCATGAAGTGGAACACAGCATGAATATATGGATGATGACTAATAAGCATATGAAGTTTCAAGTCAATGTGACTTAGTACTGCAGATATATAAGGTATTTAAAAACTTTAACGCAGATTTCGGACGGACGGAAGGACGAACACACGGACGCACGGACGGACGGACTGACGGACGCACGGACACCCGGACGTCATTGTGATCACTGTCTCGCTTTCCGCAAGCGGGTTCGACAAAAATGGGGCATATGAGTAGTGTAATAAGGCGCTTTATACGGTCCGTTTTTATTATATATGTATATTTATAAAAGTCACAATATATTTGAGGAGTTGAGGAGTTGACTTGCGTCATCGCAGAATGTCAGAACATGTCAAAGTCGGAACATGTTAGAACAAAATGTAGCTCAAGGGGAAAAACTACGTTTTGTTCCTTCCGCGTAGTGTGTCAGAATTATCTTTCTTTCCTTAAAACTATGCTTACTCGTGAACGTGTCGAAGTATTGCAGCATGTCAGAACATGTCGAAGTCGAAACATGTTAGAAGAGAATGTAGCTCAAGGGGAAAAACTACGTCTAGTTCTTTCCGCATAGTGTGTAGGGATTATCTTTCTTTACCCTCAAACTATGTTTATCCATGAACGTGTATGCGTGTAGTTGATTGATTGAATATTGGTGTGTAACGACCTATCAACAGCCTTGATCATTTACAGCGGGGCAAACGTGATGTATCATTCCGTTGGTAGCTTGGTGAAATTCCAATAATCAGAACCATACATTTACAGAATAATATTCAGAAATTAGATATCCTGACCTTATTTCGGGTTCTATACCGCACGAATGCCCTCTCACCAAGATATACACTTTCTATCAATACCCTGTTCATTAATGGACTAGTCCAGTGGTATGCTAGTCCGACTCATCGACATAACATAATTTAGCTCTCAAGTACTAGAGGGGAAAAACCCGTACGCTAGAGCCAAGCCCTGTAGGTCGAAACTGTATGCTCACAAACACCGCAACGTTTCGTATTTGGTCAGCATTATAAATTATAGTCCAGGGGGAAAAACTGTGTCTATTTCTGTCCAAATAGCGAGTCAGAATTATCTTTCTTTGCATACAAATTATGGTTTTCTATGTAAGGGCCAATACTCTGTAATTACCAACATTGTCAAAATGGCTATTTCAGTTGTTTGAAATAACATTACCAACACAGAATAATTCTACACTACCTGTATCATTAAAGTACTTTATAGACAAAACATTTGTTTTGATTCTATGGAATGATATACAAAACAGAAAACATAGATTATTTATAAATTTTAATCAACACAAACAAAAATTTGTATTTCTAATCATCATAAGTCTTGAATGAAACGCATAGAATGGGGAGTATGTGGTATTTAAACTCCGTTTTTAAATTTTGTATGTACTGTATGTTCTATTCATGTGTTGGTATGAATCCAAGAAATATTATTCAACAGTGTAGATACTTGCTAAGCAGATTGATTCAGCAAGATTAAACGCTAATCTTAATTAGGTTTGAGGAATTTGATTCCTCAAACCTTTTGTTTTCGTTGTTTTTTTTTTTTTCTTTTTATTCAGCCGTCGAGACTACAGCCCAAACCGCTGGTCGGATCGACTTCAAATTTTGTATACCGATTCGCATCAACAGTGAGACGAGAATAACGCAATTTTCAGAATTCTCATGACGTCACTTTCTACGAAACCGGAAGTGACGTCATATATCATATAATTCCCTATAACTTCCTTATTTTCCAACCGATTTCAAAAATTCTTTTTGAATTGTAAAGCTGCGAGAATTCTCTATCTTCATTTCGCTGACAATGTTTGGCTATCTGCTCAAATGAGAGAGCTATAGACATGTGAAATTGAGAAAAATGAAAAAAGTCAACAATTTCAGATTTTTATTTTATTTTAACGGGTGGTCTTTGAAAACAGTTTCCAATTTGTACAGTAATCTCAGCAACATAATTTTTTGACAGCGTCACGCGGGACATTCATCCGCACAGAAGATGATAATTTTCAGAGCAATGGCTTGAATAGTTCTGATTCTATTGTCTTTCAAACTTGGACGTTTTTTTTCAATTTTTCAAATTTGAAATGGTCATAACTTTTTTATTATCTAACCGATTTCAAATATTTTTTTTGCATTAAAAGCCAACAAAATTCTCTATCTCCGTTTCGCTGGTAGTTTTGGCTATCTGCCCAAATGAGAGAGTTGTAGGCATTTGAAGTTTTTAAAAAAAAATTGAAATGGTCATATCTTCCTTATTATTCAACCGATTTCAAATATTTTTTTTTGCATTAAAAAGCCAATAAAATTCTCTATCTCCGATTCGCTGGTAGTTTTTAGCTATCTGCTCAAATGCGCGAGCTACATGCATTTGAAGTTTGAGAACGAGCATATAAACTTAGCCGCCTAGAACATGTGTACAGCTGACAAACTTCGAGGTGGAGGCCAGACAGGTATGGTGGGCTGTATCAGACACTGGTTTTATATACGAAACTGACATGCTGTGAGTGCTTTAGAATCGTCTTAACTTCAATGTCAGACTAGGGGGTTAACGGTACACATTTCGTAGAACGTTATATAATGAAAAATGCTTAGAATAGTCAAGCGATTCTGAAAATACAAAACATTTTTTTTTCAATTTCATTTTCGTTGTTGTTTTTTTTTCTGATTCCAGCCGTCGGGACTACAGCCCAAACCGCTTGTCGGATCGACTTCAAATTTTGTATGCCGATTTGTATCAACTGTGAGACGAGAATAACGCAATTTTCAGAATTCTCATGACGTCACTTTCCACGAAACCGGAAGTGACGTCATATATCATATAATGTCCTATAACTTCCACATTTTTCAACCTATTCAAAAATTCTTTTTGTATTCGAAAGCTGCGAGAAATCTCTATCTTGCATGCCTGGCCGTTATTGGCTATCTGCTCAAATGAGAGAGCTATTGACATGTGAAGTTGAGAAAAAATGAAAAAAATCAACAATTTCGGATTTTCTTTTTTTTTTATTTTTATTTTTAAGGGTGGTCTTCGAAAACAGTTTCCAATTTGTACAGTAATCTCAGCAACATAATTTTTTGACAGCGTGACGCGGGACATTCATCCGCACAAAAGATGATACTTTTCAGAGCTATAGCTTGAAGAGTTCCGATTCTATTGCCTTTCAAACTTGGACGTTTTTTTTTCAATTTTTCAAATTTGAAATGTTCATAACTTTGTTATTATCTAACCGATTTCAAATATTTTTTTTCCATTAAAAAGCCAACAAAATTCTCTATCTCCGCTTCGCTGGTAGTTTTTGGCTATCTGCCCAAATGAGAGAGTTGTAGGCATTTCAAGTTTGGTTCTTTCATTTTTTTAAATTTGAAATGGTCATAACTTTTTTATTATTCAACCGATTTCAAATATTTTTTTTCCATTAAAAAGGCAATAAAATTCTCTATCTCCGCATCGCTGGTAGTTTTTAGCTATCTGCTCAAATGAGAGAGCTACATGCATTTGAAGTTTGACAGCGTCACGTTAAATCACACAGTAACAATATAAATGAAAAGTCATGCAGAGCATGATGTTATTAGCCGATCAAATCAGGGTAAAGTGCATCGAACATATGTAGGTGTGTCTCTGGTAACATTGTGAATGGTAAACTATTTTCGACCACAGTTCTGTACCCAGCGTTGACATTTTTCTCGATTTTGTGCAGGTTTTGGAAACCCGTTCCCAAATCCATCCAATAGCAGCAATGCCATAGCAGCAATGTTTTGTTGTCACCATTATGTAGCGAAATATTCCAGCGTAACACCTGTACTGTATGCTCTATTTATCTACAAATTACACTCCGCAATACACAAAGTTGTAGTCATTGTGTGTGTGTTTGTCCGAATTCTGTGGCAGCATGCGAGTGGACGGAGCTACCAGGGCTATATATATCTAGCGGTTACAGTGTCATCTAAAAATAGACGCAAGCTCCTGCGTATTCAGGCACATGCCCAGATTGGCCTAATGTGCCCCATCCGTGATTTTTTGCGCGATGTCGGGCGCAAGACAATCAATAATTTGCGGCATTGACAATAATTAAAGGGGATTGCCGCAATCGCGCGTGCTGGATGCATCACTGCCATCCCTGCATGATACGTAAACAAATCAAAGTTGGCTATGAAGGGCAATTCTTCGTTTTGATTGGTGGAAAATTTTGTGAATATTAACTAGCGTCAAATGACGCGCATACGCGATCCAATGGGATAAACCCGAGATGCTGGGATAAACCCGAAAATGCTGGGGTTACTAGATAAGGAGATTTTGAGCAGAGGTCGATTATAAATTAGCCGAATAAACACATTTTACGCGATTATACGTGGCTGAAACACTTGTTCTGTTTAATAAATAAAAGCTTTAAATTAGCCCAATAATCGGCGTATGTTGGCGTATATGGCCATTAGAGCCAACTATGGACTTCAACAACAACAACTTCCGGGTTAAATCTCTTCAGGCGTTCAGCTCATTAAGTATTCAAAATTGTGTTATTTGGCTATAAGTAAAGTTTTAAACGGAGATAATTGCCAAAAATGCAAACTTTATCGGTTGATGCAATTTGGAAGTGATAACCAACATATTAGCCGATCTATAAATAGATCGGCTAATAACAATTTTCATTTTATATACGAACTGACATGCTGTGAGTGCTTTAGAATCGTCTCAACTTCAATGTCAGACTAGGGGGTTAACGGTACACATTTCGTAGAACGTTATATAATGAAAAATGCTTAGGATAGTCAAGCGATTCTGAAAATACAAAACTTTATTTTTTCAATTTCATTGGAATTGCATCAATTTTTTTTGAGTTTCATATGTTTTCGTCATTGGCAATGTCTTCTAATCACTTTGCCAGTGTACGTTTGTCAGTACATCAAGCCTCAAACCGTTGATGCAGCTTCAGCTGCTCTAGTTTTGTTTTGTTTTTGTTTTTTTATTCAGCCGTTCAGTCTACAGCCCAAACCGCTGGTCGGATCGACTTCAAATTTTGCATGCCGATTCGGATCAAGTGTGAGCAGAGACTCAGAGATTTTCATAAATCTCTTAATACCACTTTCCACGAAACCGGAAGTGACGTCATACTTTCTATAACTTCCTTATTTTCCAAGCGATTTCAAAAATTCTTTTTGCATTGTAAAGCTGACGAAATTCTCTATCTCGAACTTGCTGACAGTTCTCGGCTATCTGGTCAAATAAGAGAGCTATAGGGATTTGAAGTTGAAAAATGTACATACTTTTCAACGATTTTGCCGAATTTTTGCCGAATTTCGGCTGATAACGGGTGGTCTTTGCAAACGTTTTCCAATTTGTACAGTAATGTCAGCAACATAATTTCTTGCCAGTGTGATAGGGGAGTGTAAGGCGCATAAAAGATGATAATTTTCAGAGCTCTATCTTGACTACTTCCGGTTCTATTGGATATCAAAGATGAAAGTCTTTTTTTCAAGTTTTCAAAATAGAGCAAACGGATGTGACGTAAGCTTCGTTATTTATCAATAGATTTCAAAATTTCTTGCTGCGGTCGATATTTCAGTCCTTTAGCTAAAACTTTCCCACTTTGTGCCCGGCCTATGGTGATAAAACAAACGAAAACTTCACTGGCGGAATATTGCACATATGTAATTTCCGTTTTATTAGGCGTATTTACAAATGGCGTAAACTGCAATTTAGGGGCGATAACTATCGAAAAATATTCATCCGCTGACTTACGGGCTCCCTCCATCTACACCAAACCGCTGGTCGGATCGACTTCAAATTTTGCATGCCGATTCGGATCAAGTGTGAGCAGAGACTCAGATATCTGTTAGTGCTACTTTCCACGAAAACGGAAATGACGTCATACTTCCTATAACTTCCTTATTTTCCAACCGATTTCAAGAATTCTTTTTGCATCGGAAAGCGGACAAAATTCTCTATCTCAGACTCACGGACAGTTTTGGGCTGTCTGCTGAAATAAAAGAGCTATATGCATTTGAAGTTGAAAAATGTACATACTTTTCAACGATTTTGCCGAATTTCGGCTGATAACGGGTGGTCTTTACAAACGTTTTCCAATTTGTACTGTACTGTCAGCAACATAATTTCTTGCCAGGGTGATAGGGGAGTGTCAGCCGCATGAAAGATGATAATTTTCAGAGCTATATCTTGACTACTTACGGCTCTATTCGATGTCAAAGATGAACGTATTTTTTCAAGTTTTCAAAATAGAGCAAACGGATGTGACGTCAGCTTCGTTATTTATCATTCGATTTCAATTGTTTTTGCTGTAGTCGATATTTCAGCACTTTAGCTAAAACTTTGGCTGAGGATAGAACCCGGTATCCCTCGCTCCGAGCCCATCGCTCTACCTCTAAGCTAACCTGCCCCACATCGGTGTGATGATGCGAACACAATAATGTTGGACTGTTCATTCTAAAACTTCAGAAATTCTTTTTGCAACCGATAGTTTTCACCTTGGGCTAAAGCTTAGTTACACATGAAATCAATGTTTGAGGCTCAAACCGTTGATGCAGCTCAAGCTGCTCTAGTTGTGGTTGTGACTATAAAAATACAACTTAATACATTTGTGATCATTGTATACTGAGGATCAAATAGCACACTCTTGTTGATCATGAGAAGCATGCCATTTATTTCATTTATGGAATTGTGAACAGTGCAGATCTGGATCTACACCGGTTGCAAGCCATAAGTCAGATTTCTCTAATCTCTACCTTATCAGGCTACAGGAGTGTGCTATATTATCAGAAGCTAGACTGGCCACAATACGATAACCCCCTCTTTTCTTCAGTCATGGACACACATAAACTTCTTAAGCCCTCGTTTTATAGGTCTAGAAACCAGTTTTACCATTATTTTCGATACATGTTTTTTGTTGTTGTTTGTGTGTGTGTATGTGTGTGCGTGTGTGTGCGTGTGCGTGTGTGCGTGTGTGTGTGAGCGTGTGTGTGTGTGTTTTTTTTTATGTTTGTGTTTTACAGTTTAACATTCCAATGTATATAGCCATGATAATATCAGCATAACTGGTTGAAAATATCTTAACCATTTACCCTGTTACCATGACAAATGTTCTACTTTCTTAACCATTTACCCTGTTGCCATGACAAATGTTCTACTTTGTGGACATTCATTCAATGGTATACACGTGCAAAAATCATCGTTATGGTCATCATTTGGGTGTAATCATCATTATATAGATATATAAATTGTTTTTGCACATTCGCACAATAAGACTTAATATACATCATGTAGGTCCTGGTCAGACTGCTGGTATGTGCTTTGGATATTTATGTATTTCATTAATACATTCACAAAATTTACAATACTTTCAATAATTCCGGGGTACATGCGGAATTTAAAAAAAAAACAAAAAGCACTTGATTACAATGCAGGAAATGGAAATATTTCCTACACTTATTTACTACAAATGTAGTTTAGGTTTCATTTAATGATGACAGGGTAATTGTTTTGTTGCCAGTATGAACAGGATGTGAATACACGTCTTAATTTACCCAACTTAGTCTACAAGCCATACATGTATATGTCAGATGTATATATTTGCATCATTGTTTTATCATATCAGAAACATGTATTGTATTCAGTATTAGTTGCATACATGTATATTGTGTGTAGATTCTCTAAATTGTGTTAACAATATTAGATCTTGAATGATTACATTACTATTAATGAACGTTTTCTCTGGAGATTAATTGCAATGAAACTCACCATGTACTTTTGTACCTTGTGGGGGAAAGTATGTAATTCATGATTACATTTACAGAATTAACAATATTTCTGTAAATGACTTCAATGTCGACACAACTTCAGAGTTTCAAATTCCGCCTGCACTTTGAAGTTTGTGTCAACTTCTGACATCATAAAAAAAAAAAAAAACAAGTAAAAAATTGAATACAATTCATGAAATTACACAGATACCGCATTAGGTATAATTCTCATGGTGTGCGTCACATACGTAGGTAATGAACAAGTTTATAGCTATATGTACTGTCGATAGTTTACATTTTTAGAACAGATATTTCTGCGTTGGGATAACGTATTCAGGATAAATACCTAGATGTACAACAAACAAATATATATTTTCATAGTTGTTATATTATGACTAGCTAAGAATATGGCTAAATTTCAATGTTACACATGTGGACATATGTTCTCAAGATCATTTGACTTGAAAAAACATTTAAAACACTGTGATACTGACAATTTGGATTTAGGAAATATTTCGGAAGGTAGATACAATTACATGTATGGGGCAACACCTGCTGTTAATTCAAGTCGTGAACAAAGTGCATCTACTTCTAAAGCTGTTCTATGTGATACATGTGGAAAAACATTTGGAAGATTAGATAACCTTCGCAGACATCAGCGTATACATCGATTATCGAAAATACATCTCCCTACTTGTAACTATTGTGGACGTCAGTTTTCAAGGAAAGATAATTACCAACGTCATTTATGTAAAGTTTCAAAAGCAAAACCAGGAACCAGCCAACTCCCAGATATTCCACAAAGTGCTGAAACAGTTAATAAATGTGGTACGGCTATGTGTACTGATGAATCATCTGTTTCATCTGATGAACATTCATTGCAAAATGGAATTTCACTGGATACAACTAGTGATACACAACAACATAGCGTGTCAGATATAAGCCAGAAACATGTTTGCTGCAGACAGTGTAATACAAACTTCTCATCGAGACGCGAATTATACAAACATCAAGGTCTTGTCCATTTTCAACATGGTGGCAATTTGACTAAAGAACCTTTCAGTGAACATGATGCACCCTGGCTTGAGAATGGAACTGTAAACGAAAAATTAAAGGAAATTTATGACATTCACAAATCAACAATACTAAAAACACATGAAGAAGGAACATTAACAAAATTCTTCAACTTTCCATTAACAAGCGATTTTGGTGTTACACACCTTATATAAACAATTGAATGAGATATATAATTCACAAGATCATGCATTTAGAATAAATATAGCATTTGGAATAATTCTTAAAAATACAGACTCAGGTAATTATAGATATTTTAAATCTTACTTTAATGAGCAAAATTTTAAACGACCAATGCTTGTTAGCAGACTCGGAAATTTAGACACACTGCGTTCTAAAATAAAGGGTCTTAATATACCTGATTATTTACTTCATGCCAGACCCAATACAAAATATCGACCTATTGTCATTACAAATGTATTGTATACAGTTACCTCCACCAATTTCATTCTTGGCACAGCAGTAAAATTGCCACACTACATAAAAAAGAAAAGGAGTGTCATTTGTTTAGATTATAACAAACATACAAAACCGTTATACAAGGATAATCTCTGTATTTTTAGATGTCTATCTGTACATTTGAGTCCCAAGTGTTGTGCTTCTGAAGTACGTGTTAAGCAATGCTTTAAGAAATGGAGAAAAGAAACTGGAAAACAAAACTTGAATATTACAAACTTTAAAGGGATTACATCAGAGAAAGATTTAAATATACTGAGCAAAACTAGAAACGTCCCTCCATGTTTAAGGAAAGATTCATCAAAAACCAAAAGGGTTACTTTCAAAAATCAAAATGGAAAAACAAGTTCATTCATTTCTGTATCAAAGCCAATAAATTGCATTTGGATATCTTGTTAAATATTCGAGAGATAACCGGCCAAGGGCGGTAGGGGTCAAAATCAAAAATCACAAAAACTCAGTGTTACTTAATGTTTAGAGATGGAATTTCAATAAGTAATGTGGCAACAGTAAATCTCGTTAGTACCGAGTGTGGCCACCATTTGCATGAATGCATGCAATGATCCTACGCCGCATCGACGTGACGTAACGCAATACCAGTGCGTTGGGCAAATTCCTCCATTCCCGTTGTAACGCCCGTGTAAGATCGCGAACATTGTCAATCTGATGGTTAGCTCGTGCTTTGCGGCCCAGCTCATCCCATATGTGCTCAATGGGATTGAGATCCGGGGAGACCGTGGGCCATGGCATGACGTCGACGTTGTTTTGCTGTAAGTATTGAGTGGTGACCCTGGCTACGTGAGGGCGGGCATTGTCGTGCATCAATGTCACACCAGGACCATGCTGACGGATAAATGGTAAGGCATGTGCATTTAGCACATCTGCAACATAACGTTGTGCATTGATGTTGTCCTGTACAACAATCAAATCTGTCTTCCGGTTTCCCATGATCCCACCCAGACCATTACGCTCCCTCCCCCAAACCTGTTCTTCTCAACAATGCAACAATCGGTGAATCTTTCATTTTTACGCATGTATACCCGTAATCTTCCGTCAGCGCTGACTAAACCTGCTGTGAACCGAGATTCATCGGTGAACAAAACTCGGTTCCAGTCAGCCCTTCTCCAGTTCAGATGACGTCGCGCCCATAACAGTCTGGCAGCACGGTGACGTTGGGTCATTATCTGACCAGTGTACGGGCGGCGTGCCCGGATTGGTTGGGCGTTACGACGTAACCGGTTGCGAATGGTCTGCCCTGAGACACCGTATCGCCTAGCAGTGACTGTGGCTGCCAATCGACGTTGACGTAAGTGCGTCAACGTAATGTAACGATCGGCTCTAGCCGTCGTTACACGAGGCCTACCAGGTCGCTGTCGGTCGTGAACAGCCCCAGTCTGCTGGTACCGGGCTGCAAGACGATCAATCGTCTTCCGACAGCAACCAAACCGAGGCGCGACCACCCTGGCGGCCATCCCACCCGCAAGCATCCCAATTGCCTGATTTCGCTCGTTTTCGGAAAGCCGTGGCATATCGAAAACAGTGAAAAATTAAAAAAGTTTTTTAACTTTCCGAATAGCCCCTATCGCATGAATGGTACGACATGAACTGAATCACCTTATCGATGACAAGTATAGCGTGCACGTGCAAAAAGTGGAAATCAACGTTCCGGTCACTGGCCGCTATGTAAACCGTGTGTATCAGCTAAACTCTACACGATCGTATTCTGAACATCGCCACGGTTTAAAATACATGTACTTTGAACATGTGGTACATACATAGACAGAGCTACACCGGCTATAAAACAGGGACGTTTCTAGTTTTGTTGAGTATATATTCGAAGAACTTTTCAAAGTAAATATTAATATATTTGAACTGCAAGAAGATGATAGTGATGTGTGTGTAAGAAAATTTTGTCCAATTACAAAGTAGCAAACAAACTGAATGTAATGAATTTGAATATATTTTCAAATCATCTTAGTTACATAAAATAAATATCCACATGTTCACAAAAACATTCTTGTCGTAACTGTGATAAGATGTTCAAAACGTTTTATAAATGTAAACTACATGAACCAAAATGTCACAAGGCTACAAACTATGTATTTCCGGGTAACTTTTATTCTCCTCCGAAAACTGTTTTTGAAAAACTTGAAGAATTTGGTATAACAACAAATGAGATTGATCGTTTTTTTCATTGGTTCATATGTTTTGATATGGAAAGCTTACTTGTAAAGATAGATCAAGACACAGATCAAAGAAAGTTAATGTTTACACAGTATCACCACCCAGTATCTGTTAGTGTCTGCTCAAATGTAGATTGATATAAAATACCTAAATGTTTTATCGATAGTAATGTAGAACACTTATTAAAGCAAATGAAGTTATATATGACGAGTATAGTTGAGAAAATAAAACTAATTGCTTACAAGAACTGGGAGTTAATTTGGGAACAATTAGATAATTTAGAACAGCAGTGGAACCGTGAACCAACCTCAGACACCAAATATAAAGATGTACACAAAATCACAACTAACTATATGCAAACACAAATTCAACGGTTGAAAGAAGATTTTGAAAAATATTGTTGTCAGTGTAGTTCTTGGATTTAATTGTGGTTCATATGACTTAAATATTTCCAAATGTTTCATAGCACAAGTATTTAATATTCATGAGTCGAAATCCAAATTTACAGTTAAGAAAAATAATAAATATTTATGTTTGTCATGTGATCAGTTTAAATTTTTTGATTTGACAGCTTATTTACTAGTAGGCACAAGCTACAAACAGTTTCTAGATACATTTCAAGTTTCAAAAACCAAATCATTTTTTCCCTATGACTTTTTTGATGATTATGACAAATTAAATCACACTAAGTTACCCTCAATTTATTGTTTTTATTCTTCGCTCCAAAGTTGTAACGTACTTGAAAAGGACTACATCGCGTTCAACAATGTTTTAAAAACATGAAAGACTACACAGCAAGCACTTAAATTATTGGCGCTAAACACCGTTCCAAATTCTAAAGAAGAACATTATAAAAATTTACAAGAAATATGGACTGAGAATAATATGGAAACATTTCGTGACTTTCTCATATATTATAACAATAAAGATGTTGGACCATTTGTGGAGGCTGTCGAAAAGTTACAAACTTTTTACCATGATCTTGGAGTTGAAATGTTTAAGGACGCACAATATCAATTCCTGGAATTTCGCGACGAATGATTTTTGAAAAAGGAAAAAGAAAATGGGGGGGGGGGGGGGGGGAAAAGGGGGGGGGGGGGGGGGGGAATTTCGCAGCTTTTGATGAAACTAACAAGAAAATTATTTTTTGATCAAATCCAATTTAGTTGGGGGGCCGTCAATTATAGGAACCAGATATGCGAAAGCAGGTGAAACCTTCATAAGGAATAATCCTGCAAAAATGTGCAGTACAATTTTTGCTTGGGACTGTAATGCAATGTACTTATGGGCATTATGCCAAGAAATGCCCTGTGGTCCATTTGTTGTACAGAAGGCAGAAAGCAAGTTCAAGCCTATTATTTCACATAAATATACAAAAAAAAGTGATTGGTTAGAATTTTTAAATGTAAAATTGAATATGTCCATTTTACATAAACTCAACTGGGGAAGACAAAAAAGGATTGGTCCCTATTCACTAGATGGTTATGACTCGTTATCTAAAACAGCATTTGAATTGCATTCGTGTTACCATCATGGCCACCAGAATTGCATGTTTAACAAGAAAAACATGGAAAATGAAAAAAACAAGAGAAATTCTTCTTCGAAATCATGAGCGTATACAAGCAAAATGTGATTTTTTAAGACAAATGGGATATAAAATTGTTGAACTTTATTACTGCGAATTTTTGAATAAGTTGGATAAAGATATAGAATTTCGCAATTTCGTTAATAGTCGGCAACCACAGTTTCTGAGACTATACCGTTCATCTGTATCTGAAATACAAATAATTAAAGCAATAGAGGATGATACATTATTTGGATTAGTCAAATGTGACATTTCAATTCCCGAACAGTGGTCTTCACATAAACCGAACAACAATGAAAATCCTATGCAACATTTCTCAGAATTTCCACCGATATTTTCAACAACATATATCCCATTTGATAAAATCGGAGATCACATGATCAATTTTGCAAAAGAACATGGATTAAGTACGAAACCCAGGCGTCTTCTAGTTGGAGCTTTAAGGGCCAAAACAATTCTGCTTGCCACACCGCTCATAAATTTTTATTTAAAACAGGAATTAGTCATAACAAAAATTTACCATGTTATTGAGTTTACACCAAAAGAATGTTTTGAAAGTTTTGGAAATATGGTTACAAGTTGTCGCAGGAAGGGAGATTCTGACGATAATTTTTCAGTAATGTCTGAAGTGATGAAACTTATAGGAAATAGTTCTTATGGATCTATGATAATGGCGCAAGAAAATCACAAAAATGTTGAATACATTTGTGGACAATATAATGAGGCCAAAAAAGTAAATACCCCAGATTTCGATCAATGACTGAGTTAAATGATGATTTTTATGAAATAGAAATGTCAAAATCTAAAATATAGCTTTCTTTGCCAGTGCAAATAGGTTTTTTTTGTTCTTAACTATGCAAAATTGAGACTTCTAAGTTTTTATTATGATTTTTTATTAAAATTTTGCTCAAAATCAGACTGTGAATTTCTTTCTTGTGATACAGACTCAATGTACATTTCTATAGCAGGACCATCTTTAGCGAGTATTATAAAATCGGACCACAAAGATTTATATGAAAGAGGACTGTATGGTTTTTGTAAAGATGGTGCTATTAAAGCGGATAGTGTAATTCACTGGTAGACAGTGTTGTGAACATCATTCCAGCTATGACCGCCGGGTAGTTGGTCTATATAAAGAGGAATTTTCTGGTAATGTAACAAACAAATAAGTTTATGTTCTAAAACTTATTTGGGCATTAATAAAAGTATTTCAAATTGAGTTGCAAAGGGATTAATAAAACCAGAGTAAAAGAACCATATAAGATATTTCGCACTGCCATCAAAGAACAAACATCGGTCTCCAGTGAAAATGTTGGTTTCCTCGTAAAAAATAACATGGTGCTGACATATAATCAACAAAAAAGTGCATTTTCATACTTTTATTGTAAGCGTCAAGTACTAGCTGATGGTATACACACTGCTCCCCTTGACATTGTTGTTAGTCCCAGTAAACAATCTCTCGAATATGAAGAATCAGATGATGAATGTGTCATTTAATTGATTCTAGCCCAGTCAAGATATTTTGATTTAGGACTAAATATATAGAACTTTCTGTGAATATTGTTCTGATTTTTTATTTAATTTAGCTAATTTTGACAGGTTGTATACAGAATATCCATTCCATTGCCGTCCTGACCTTAACTATGACACTCACAGATAATAGGTCATTAAACATCAATAATCAATCGATCCACATAAAATTGTGTTACTTGACACTGGCTGTTGATTGGCCAAACATAACATTCCAAATTGTTTAAAGTATTTTACAGTATATATTTGATATAGTATATATTTGATATTATGATATTTGTTAACTACATTGTTCAGTCCGTTGTACGGCATATTTTTATACATATATATTTGATATTACTGTATTTTGTTAGATATATTGTTCAGTTGGTTGTTATCATTATTGGTATTATTCTAGTCTAGTTTATCTTTACCGGAATGCCGACCTACATGGTATGGTCCTCGTGTACCATTTGCCTACCTGGTACTTGAGAGCTAAATCCTGTTATGCTCCCATTAAGAAGTAATAAGCTTATAGCATCATATTACATTTGGGGCGAGAGCTAAGTGACTCTGCTGTGGCATGAACCTGGCACCAGGTCAGGATATTCTAATTTCAGGACTGAATATAAAGTTTCTGTAAATATTGAGTACTGATTTTGGGAATTCCCTCATTATGGACATGTTGAATGCATGCTAGTCCATCACGTTGGCCCCGGCCTTACATGACCCTGGTTGTTGATAAACCGTTAAGCACAAAAAATCAATCAATCAATCTAGTCTAGTTATGTGTGGATGTTGGAAACACTCGGAAGGGTAATTTAGTGATCGGTGTACCGACCCACATGGTTTGGCCCACCTGTACCTCGCTTTTGCTTCCTGGTACTTGAGCTAAATCCTGTCGATTTTATTGCTTTTGGGGCTGAAGCTAAGTGACTGGTGCGGTATACTAATACTCCAATTCGTTGTTCGTGGTATATGTTCTGTTATTGTTAAGTGTGCCCCATATAGACCAATGCCAGCATTATACATATGTAATGAAACAAATTAAAAAATATAACATTCACGATACAAACATTCATAATTGCTTTTCATAGATACAACCAATATTTGAATCTGCACTTGAGAACACTTTCAGAAATAGCCTATTTATTGTGCTCATAGCATTCACTTAGACAGCACACATAGCAAATGGTAAATATCTATGTACCGAATCTGAACTTGATATATATTCAAACTTACTCAACCAAAAAAAGGTAAAGAAAATGTATTCACTGCCTCTGATATATGGATGTGACTGTGTCTGGAAAACGGGGCTTGTGGGTTGTGCAAACAGTGTAGATTCAGATCAACCTGAGCACAGGTGCAGTCTGATAGGATCTGGACTGTTCACCATCAGTCAGTAAAACAACCGTCCAATTTCCAACGAACAGTACAAGTATGTATCAGACTGTATGTGCGTGTTAGCAGATCAAGAACTGTACTAGACATAATCCCATAAAGCTACATTTGCTTCAGTCATAAATAAAATTAAAAATGTTTATGTTGTGGAAAAAAAACAAACTTGTATCAATTTCACCACCATCCAGACGCATTTTATTTAAGCAAAAATAAAAGAATAAACACCATAAATATTGTACAATGTAAAAATATGCAATTAAATGAAATGCACTAATACAATTATGTAATAAACCAAACAGCTTGGAATACTGACCACTGTGAACAGCATAACAAATAAAGTTCATTTCAATAAATACTACATGACCTGTCAATCCATGTGCTTAACTCCACCATCTCCATGGTCTTGATCACACCCAAAAACAGACACAAATATAAATTGGCTAACATTGCCAACAACATTACAACTAACTTTGATTTTAACATAGCTATCTGATTTAAACAGCAATTGAAAATGTCAAAGGGTGGTGGAAAAGCACGAAAAGGAATATTTGACAAACTGGACGAAATTGAGAAACCCACAACAAGCAAGCGAAAGTATGCTCAAATTTATGATGATGATGATGATGATGATACAGTTCTGTATGTTGATACAGAACAAGCGGAAAACTAACTGAAATTCACATTTGAAAATACTTTAGAACTGAAATGGAGGACGAGGGAAGTTGGGAACTTGAAGATATCGCTAGTGGGAGATTGGAGTATGATGTTCATTGAAAAAGAGCTGATAACTGGAGGCGTTAAACAGCTACGTATAAGCGTGAATGATTGCAGACAGATGGTAAATGGAAGAAAGAAGATCGACTCTGTTTACCGACAGATTGAAGAGGAAGGATACATCGAGACCGCATTCACAATACTCGGACAAAAACATATAAGTTTCAAAATGTTTGAAGGTCAATATGTTGTTGACATACAGCACTCTTTCGACATAGCAGGAAAGAAATGTCCTACGAAGAACGGGGTTATGTTTGATCCCACTCTCCTTGAGGAGCTTCTGTCAAGAATGGAAGAGTTACTCAAATTTTGCGGGGCGGTAAACAGATGATGCACAAAAAACTTGTAGACTAATATAATAATAATATCTAGTGTGTGTTAAAATGTTACACCAAGGATTTAATGATGTACAAACAATAAGTATGCTTGCACTATGAACATTTGAACCTTTCATAAACCTCATACTTTTGTAACTAGCTTAGCAGTGAGGTATTTGTGTTATAACGTTACACATTGGATTAATTATGTATGGTTACAACAAAAAGGTTGGCAATTGCACTAATAACATTTTTAACTTGCATCTATGTGGATGTAACTGGAGAAATGGCAGATATGGGTTTGCGATCTGTGTAGAATCCGGGGCAGTCTGATCAGGATCTGCGTTTCACATTCACAAATGAAACGCATGTAATGCCTTTACCAATCAATATTTGATCAGGAGCTACACTGCCAACAAATCCAGTAAACCAGTATATATATATATACACCAGTATATATATATATATACCAGTCATAGCCACATATAACAGGAGTCTGGATCTGGATTCACAACCATTATCAAATCATTGTATTGCATATATTGCTTATTATTGGTTTTTAAGAAGAAACAAATATTTACGTAAAGTTGTCACAAATTTCAAAGCTCACATGGAATTAAATTCTGTATGAGCCCTGAAACCTGTCAATTTCACACATCATATACTGAAATATTGATTAAAAAAAAAAATTGAATATCAGCAAAATATAGCTGTACAATGTACTTTTACAGTGTATACATTATTCCAATATAAATCTGTCAAGTACTGGTATGCTTTCAAAATGTGTATACATTCAATGCATTTTCAATAATTACAATTCAAAATGTTCAACCACTGGGTAAATGTAATAATTATTAATAACATAGCAAAACTAGGCATGATGTAGCATAAAAATAGTGAGGTAGTAGCATAAATTACATAATACATATTAATTAATGAATGTTGAAAGAAGGCCTAAAAAGTAATGTTTGTTTCCAGTTACAGACAAAAGATGTGGATTGGTCAGTCACTATATATACTTATTCATTTATGAGCACTTGCACAACATTCAGTGGAGACACAAAATAATGCTGGTCGGGTAATTGGAAACACCTATTACTTAGATTAGCAAACGAAATTTCAAATCTTCACATCAGTATGGGCATGATGGGAAATTTTTTCAAAGTAGAATACAAATGTAGAGAAATACACAATGCACTGATTGGAATGTACTTTCTGATAAACTGATTAGTATGACAATTACCAAATTCAATGCCAATTAAATAATTATAAACCTAACTAAATAAACAATATATACACACATTTGTTGTTCTCATATGTGACAAGACGTTGGTATTTCTTCATTTCTTCACCAAAAAGGCACGTTGTGTGTGCTTTAGAATCGTCTCAATGAGACGATTCTAAAGTACTCCCAACTTACCATTTCTGGTGGTGAAGAAATAAGGAAACAATGGTCGAAATACACCCCTTAACTGGAGCTATGATGTACTGTGACATTTATCTTCATTTGCAAGTTATTGCAACTAGAAAAGGTGTGTCTTAACCCATTAACGACGGGATACGACTAGAGCAGTATGAACATTTGTGAGAAAAAAAATCAAAATTGTCTTTGTTTCCCATCATTTGTTCAGTATATGTTGTTACCACTCATTTGAACCGTTTCGACGAGACGGTTCAAATGAGTGGTAATAACATATTATTTTGAGAAGAAACGAAGAATGGGTTAAGACACAAAAGATGAGCCCACCACCACCTGTGTTTGTTTCATTTTGCCCTGCCCAACTTACCATTTTTGGTGAAGAAATAAGGAAAAAATGGTCGAAATACACCCCTTAACTGGAGCTCTGATGTACTGTGACATTTATCTTCATTTGCAAGTTATTGCAACTAGAAAAGGTGTGTCTTAACCCATTAACGACGGGATACGACTAGAGCAGTATGAACATTTGTGAGAAAAAAAATCAAAATTTTCTTTGTTTCCCATCAGAAGTATATGTTGTTACCACTCATTTGAACCGTCTCGACGAGACGGTTCAAATGAGTGGTAACAACATATATTTTGAGAAGAAACGAAGAATGGGTTAAGATACAAAAGTTGAGCCCACCACCACCTGTGTTTGTTTCATTTTGCCCTGCCCAACTTACCATTTTTGGTGAAGAAATAAGGAACAAATGGTCGAAATACACCCCTTAGCTGGAGCTCTGATGTACTGTGACATTTATCTTCATTTGCAAGTTATTGCAACTAGAAAAGGTGTGTCTTAAGACACAAAAGATGAGCTCACCACCACCTGTGTTTGTTTCATTTTGCCCTGTACATAATGTATCTCAACATTAGGCACATATGAGCCAATGCACAAGATGTTTTATGCCTGATCACATGAATTCATGAAAATAATTGACAAAATGTGTGATATTTACAATTAATGTCATCAAAATTGTCAAGTTTCAGAGCAAATGTGGAAACAAATTTGCTAATTTTGAATTTGTTAACTTTTGATGACATTTACGGAAGATATATAAAGTTTTATGGGAAATCTCCCAGATGAGATAAGGCACCAAACCGGACACACGGACGTACGGACGGACGGACAGACGGACAGACAGACGTATGCGAAAATGCCGACGATATCGCGCTTTCCGCAAGCGGGTGCGACAATGATGATAAACACCCATGTGAAGTATCAAGGTAATGGGTGAAGCAGTTGCAGAGATATAGTACACGAAAAAACTTTAACAAATAAATTCAAAGTAATTTGACCTTGACATTGCGCACAGGGGCCGCACGGTTGGGGGTTAGAATGAAAATATTGACGATGATAAACACCCATGTGAAGTTTCAAGGTAATGGGCGAAGCAGTTGCAGAGACATAGTATAACAAAAAAGTTTTAACCAAACAATTTAACCAGACGTACGTTAAAAAGTTAACGTTGAAAATGGCTAAGTCAATTACGTAGAAATAATAGGTGAAGGTAAAACAAATGGTCACATGTTGGATAGTTGTATGTGGTAGGCACCCCTTGGTTATGAAGCTGTGAAATTTTGGTGGTCCTAGGTGGTACAGTACCAAAGAAATGGACTTAAGCACGAAAACTTAACATTGTAAACGCGAAGACTTAACATTGAAAATGGCTAAATCGACTGCGCGGAAAAAATGGGTCAAGTTAAAAAAAAAGTAAAATGTTGGATAGTGATATGTGGTGGGCACCCCTTGATTATGAAGCTGTGAAAGTTTGGTGGTCCTAGGTGGTACAGTACCAAAGAAATGGACTTAAATTAAACACGAAAAATTAACATTGAAAACGCGAAAACTTAACATTGCAAATGGCTAAGTCGACTGCGCGGAAAACATGGGTCAAGTTAAAAAAAAGTAACATGTTGGATAGTGATATGTGGTGGGCACCCTTGAATTATGAAGCTGTGAAAGTTTTGGTGGTCCTAGGTGGTACAGTACAAAGAAATGGACTTAAACACGAAAACTTAACATTGAAAACGCGGAAACTTAACATTGAAAATGGCTAAGTCGACTGCGCGGAAAAAATGTCAATTTAAAAATAAAGTAAACGGTTTTAATTTAAAAATAAAGTAACATGTTGGATAGTGATACGTGGTGGGCACCCCTTGATTATGAAGCTGTGAAAGTTTGGCGGTCCTAGGTGGTACAGTAACAAAGAAATGGACTCAAACACGAAAACTTAACATTGATTGTGGACACCGCCCGCCCGCCGCCCGCCCGCCCGGCTTTCGCCAATCCAATAACCTGGATTCTTTTTAAAATAACCTGGCTAAAAATCAAAGTACTGAAAGTGCAGAAATATGTTATCTTCTTCAAAACTGATATATCATGTAATAAATCATGGATATTAATACATAACAGGGAACAAAGGCATAGTTGATTATTGTATTTACTAAATGCTAACACACGCGCACACCTACACAGATAATACATATACATAATAACTGTAAACATTGTATTCACGAACAAACGAGTACAAAATAATACATGATTCATAGTTCAACAAAATGTCACCATTTCAATCATTTTATTTTGATCGGTGTTTCGTCAGTGTTTGTCAAACTATTGGGTGGCAAACGATAATTTGGTGCCAAAACAATTTGTTTCAAAGTATTTGTGGATAACTTTCGTTTCAGTCGTCCCCCGGATTGTTTCAACATAACAGTATTGTCGTCAGTTGTTGCTTCACCCAAACCGAGCTTCTTGTGCACATCACGTTTTCTATTACTCTTCGACTGTTGTCCAGTCTCACCGGGCTAATTGTATCGATTGTATTTGTAATATTGTTTGTCGGCTGATTATAATGTGTGTCTCTCTTCTCATCGCCGGAGTTACTAGCAGGTGTCTGTTCCGATGCGGGTTCACAAGTACTTGGCAAAATATTGTCATTAATCTTATTTGCACTAAGTATCCTTTGGTATTTGTCCATAGGTATTAATATCAATTCCCATGACATAGTTAACCGAATTTAAACAAACTACGGTTCAAAATTAAACAAATGATATTTTAACTAATATATCTAACAACAACACGTTTGTCAATAAAATATGTGTTGTCTTTTTATTTGATACACGTTTGTTAATAAGTTGTTTTATTAACACTTTGTTGTTTTTAATTGTTTTCAAATACGAAGATGGGATAATTATTGTATCGTATAAAACGTTAAATGCAGTTTCACATATAATATCAATTTGTTTTGCATTCACATTCCGTATAAATAATTGTTTATATGGGCGTTTAATACTGTTCAATAATCGAAAAAAATATCAAGTAGTTTGTAATGTGTTTCTGCATAATGTGGGTTTTACATTATTGTTTACACGGTTCATATATTATCATATCTTCTCCTGGAAATATGTTACTTCGCAGAAAATACTTTTTGTTGCTTTTCGGATGAAGATCACATATCAAATAACTAAAGGGTTACCCTGCAGTTGCTTTTTCATAACTATGCATACAAAATGGTATGTCCTGCGGACACACCTGACTTGCGAAACACTTTACTTGACGTGTGTCTCGTTAATTTCGAAATAAACAATATATTTGCGTATTTAAAGCTTGCGAACGGCCATATTTTCCTCCCGGATAAATATTATGCAAAATAAATATTACTGTATTGTTGTCATGATGACTTCCTTGAATAACCAACTACAGCATGCATTGTTTTATCGTTAGCTTATTTCAAGCATAATATCATCCATAACTATCAAACTGTCTTTACAACCCGAAAGATTCTGATGAAGGTACACCGTTATGAAAACACACATTTTCATTTTTTTTTCGAAATCAGCGAAACCGCTTTGCCATTTTCCGTAGCAATATATCACTTTCTGTGGTACATAACTAAACATCCCTTTAACATTCTGAATTAACTTCAATGTAAACATGGATTTTCCAACACCAGTCATCCCACATATAGCAATTGTAGTTGGCCATTCAAACGTAACTACTGAATTATTTTCCCACCATTCAATTAAAGTATCTCTTTTTTTATTGGGCATAATTACATGTACTTGCATTCGTAAAGTAACATGGTTCATGGACACACATCAACTAACATAGTATCATATATCACGCATACATATATAAAACATACATACTGCACATATTCCATACACTAACTAGTTGAGTCACTAAATGAACTGCAAAACGATCATTCATTTGTTTATCGTTTCCAAAAATAGATAATGTATCATTAACGGACATCCCCGTGGATTTCAATAGTAAATACAGTAATACGTAGTATCCACAAACATTTGAAGTCTCTTCTTGCAATACAATGTTATTGTGTCGAATAAACCTCGCATTTGACTGCAAAAATGTTAGAATACTTGTATCAAACCTGCTAGGATCGTTACCGAAACTATCAAAGAAATCAGCATACATATTACTTTCAAACCAAACACATATCCAATGTTCACCTTGCATATACGCCGGTTGTGTATTAATTATATATGCAGAAGGAAACGTAAACGCATTGGTAGGTATTTCGTTTGATGCAAAAACACCTTTTACAATTTGACTTAATTTAAAATAAAATTTGATAATACTAAGTAACTGTAATGTATTCATGATTGTATATACTGCACGTCTCTAGTGCTGTCAATCTCTAATATATATGGAAACTCTGCATAGACTTCGTAATTAACCGGAAATGCAAGTGCTGTTTGGAATTTAATTTCCAACCTTACATTTCCACTATGAATTAGATTCATATATTCGTAATCTAAGCTATTGGGTTCTAATGTGAAAACAAAAATAGTGTATCCATTTTCAAACTTGTCTCTATTTATATTAATACCGATGTCCTTATTCCAAATGTCAGCACCTTCAAACATATTAACATACGCAGACGAATATTGTTTATTGTTCCCAAAATCTAATTTTAAAGGCCGCCCTGGGAAACTTTGTCCATTAATAAAAACTGCCACGTCAGTTACGGAGAAATTTTGAAAATTAAACGGATTTTTAGTGTAATCACCATTGACAGCACTTTGTGAAACAAAGCCAACTATCAACTTTGAAGGAACGGAATTAGCGAATACCTGGTCGTATAAAAAATCCTTTGAATGCATTGCAATTGTTTGCATTTTTACTTCGCTTCTAATAAAATAATATTGTGCAGGATGCTTCTCCAGTTCTTGTGAATGGCCAATAATTACTCCTGGATCTACTCTGACCTTGCACGCTTTAATGTATACATCATTCATAATTAACTTGTATCCCGGTGATGCTTCCCCGGACATGAACATGAAAGCAGGAGATGATCTATATAGTTTCACAGAAATGTTCACTCCGTTTATCAAATACTTGTCTATGCTAAATAAGTCTTCCAAAATAGGTCCTTCCATATCGAAACTTTTACTTTCTTGTGTGTATTTATATCTGCTAAACAATCCAGAATTTGTTCCATTCTTTGGATAAGTTTCATCCATATCGTCACCATCATCCGGATAATAAAGCTGGCTCTGTAATTGCGACGTAGTAGTAGTTTGGTCATAAGATAACACGCATTTAAAATAACTCTTCCACGGATAATTCGTAGTGTTACGCGAAATCAGTTTAGAATTAGCGTACACGTCTATTTGCGACCAAATAGATTGCAATGGTAAATTTATAATCCCAACTTTTTCGCCAGCCGCTACAGGTGTACCGTCTGTTTTGACTATTTGAGCGCGTACATACAACTTGGTTCTTTTCAAGTCGATATATTCAGCTCCCCAACGATGGAATTACGATCTCTACAGGTGCATGTTCAGTTGAAATTGACGAAATGCTATGGCAGTAGTATAGTAAAACTTTGTCAATGGCTACTAAATTCGGTGGTAATGAAAATATATCAAGTTATGCGGGCTGGTTAATTTCCTTATTTCGGTCACTTAAAAACGACATTGTCTTAAAAGCGTTCTTTGAGTTTCCGTTTCCTGTTGCGTTTTTGCGACGTAGATCTTTTTGTTTTTTTCGAATTGTATTTCTTATTACTTTTTTCGTTGTTTCACTTTTCGTTTATTTGTTCGTCGTTTTGATCCGGTCCGGCTCATCTCTCTCTTCTTACTGATTTTCCTTTTCAGAGTTCCGCTTTTTATAACACTAGTTGGTGTAAGGTATGGCTCATTATTTAACTTTTCATGTTTCAACTCAGACTGAGCTTGTTCGACTGTTTCTGCAGTGGGCGTTACTGCCTTAATGTTGGTGTTACTATGTATATAATTATTTGTTGAATTTACTGCCGATTGTTTACGAATTCCTCCTAATCCTTTACCAATTTGTTTATGTTTATATAGATATTAGACCTTGAGCCACCAATAACCCCCTCCCCCCCCCCCCCCCACCCCCCCCCCCCCCCCCCCCCCCCCCCCTGTGGGATTTTTGGTGACTATGATTTTCAGATTCAGTAGCCTATTGTCTATTAATCCTGAATGTCTGCGCTCAAAAAGCCGCTGGATGAACAAATGGCGGCCATTTTCCAAGATGGCCGCCATGCCATTTTGAGCCGTTTATATTATGACTATTAATTGATATTTAGGCAAGTACAAACCCTGTAAATAGCTACGATGTTTTGCCAAATTGGTTACTGAATGGTATACAATGGACATTATACATCATTACATCATACTATACCAATAATTTCCAAAATGGCCGCCAAAATTGGCATTTTTCAACATTATTTTCAATATAACTATTATTGAGAACTATTACAAAACTGTAATGATGTTAAAAATGCACTTATTTTTCATTGCATTACTTATATATACCTGTGAAAGGAACATGTAATCCCTTTAAATATCATAACTCTCAAAATATTTCAAAATGGCCGCCATAAACTACATATTTACTACTGTCTGGAATTTCGAAGATGCTATAAAACACGCAATGGTCATATATTATAATACAAATTGACCTAAATATAGTTTGCTTAGCATTCACAGTCATGTTCCATGATACAATAATGTTGTTATACATTCAAAATGGCCGCCTAATATGTTTATTTTCATAAATCACAATAAAAAATCATGTTTTTCTCAGCAATTCAAATTGTATAAAAATGCACAAAAACATGTTTAAAAACATTTGCTGACTGGTTGTGATGATTGAAAGAATCTATTATATTGGTTGATTGATTGACACAATCAGTGACAATCACAATAGTCACCATTAGGTAGTATTAATAACATTTAAATACAGTATACATGTGAATCATGTATATGATCATCAGGCATGTGTAGTGACAATTGCAAATCAAATTAGGTTCGCATAGTAGTAGGAATTTTCACTGTCTGCACCAGTTGTCTAATTAATACTTACAGAACCATTTTTAATCTTATTAATACTCTGAAATATATGGTAATAGTACGACCCTGTTACTTGTAAGTGAACAGATTGATGATTCATGGTTGCAAATGAAATCAAGGTATTACGTAATCCGGGACATCTGTCTATTATCAGTTTAATTATGTTGATTATTAGCATTTGTATCATTCAACATTGATTAGTTAACAAAACCACAGCTATGTGATAATAGTAACACCATTGTTATATTAAATTAAATGTACAGTATATGAAGTGAGGAGGCATATATTGTACTTCATTTAATTTGATGTTACACTCGTGCTACATTATTTGGATGTATGCAATAAAATAATTCACACTGGCCAAATAAATGATGCAGCTACTACTATTTGAAGAGAGGGCTATATTGATATCATGATGGTTAAGTTAAGATAGATGTATCTCCATAGAGTATCGACGTGTAGCAGTACAAACATGTGATAAAATGTTAGGGTCTCTTGCGTCATGTTTGATCTAACTAAATTAAGACTTGCATGGAGCATCACACTTTTATATCAATCAGATATAAAGATGTTCTGCCACAATGTAACGTTCCACCACAGTGTAGTGATGTTCCACCACATTATAAGACAGTTCCGGTACAATATAAGGATGTTCCATTACACTATAGGATGTTACATCACACTACAAGCCTTTTCCATCACAACATAAGCTTGTTCCATCACGATATGAGGGTGTTCCACCACAATATACGGATGCTCCATCACAACATAATACTGCTTAATCACACTATAGTGCAGTTCTACCACGATATAAATATGTTTATTCAAACTATAAGGCAGTGCCACCACAATATAAAGCAGTTTCATCACAATATAAGGCAGATAAAACACATTATAAGGCAGTTTCACCACATTATAAAGATGTTCCATCACAATATCAGGAACATTACTTGCACTGTAAGACAGTTCACCACAATATAAGGATGTACCACCACACTATAATGCAGTTCCAACACATTATAATACAGTTCCATCACAATATAAGGATGCTCCACCACAGAATATTATGTTTCCTCACACTATAAGACAGTTTCACCACACTATAATACATTTTCCTCACAATATACGGCAGTGCCACCACATTATAAGGCGGTTTCACCACAAGATAATGATGTTCCACAACACTATAAGGATGTTTCACCACATTATAATGGTGTTTCATAACAATATAAGGCACTTCCACCACACTATAAGGCAAGTTAATTACAATATAAGACAGTTCCACCACTATATAATGATGTTGCATCACGATATAAGGATACATCACCACCATATAAAGATATTTTGTCACAATATAAGGCAGTTCCACCACAATAATAGACAGTGTCGTCACGCTATATGGCAGTGCACCACATTATAAGGCGGCTTCACCACCATATAATGATGTTCCACCACACTATAAGGACGTTCCACCACAGTATAATGATGTTTAGTGACAATATAAGGCAAATTAATTACAATATAAGACCGTTCTACCACATTTATAAGGCAGTTTCACCATAATATAGGGATGTTCAGCCACACTATAAGGCAGTTATCACGCAGTATACGGCAGTTCATTACAATATAAGAATGTTCCACCACTCTCAAAGGATGTTCCACCACGATATAATGATGCCCCATCACATTATACATATGTTTCCTCACAAAATAAGGCAGTTCCACCACAATATAAGGCAGTTTCGTACACTATAATGCATTTTCATCACATTATACGGCAGTTTCACCACAACATAATGTGGTTCCACCACACTATAATGATGTTCCATCACAATATAAGGCAGTTGCATCACACTACATGTAATAAGGATGTATCAGCACGACATAAGGATGTTCCACCAGATTATAAGGCTGCTCCGCCACCTCAATATAATAATAAGGAAGTTACAAATGATATAGACCATTATGTCCATCTCCACAATCATATCGAGCGATATATTGCTGTATACATATATAAATTATCAATGTGGCGGCCATTTTGAAATTGCATAATTAACAAATTGATCCAATTCATCCATTATATGTATGGTTTCATCTTATGTCGGATAGCGAAGTGAAAACAAAACATGGTTTTATTATTTTATCTTAAAAAATTGTTTTTAGCTTTCAGGATTTTCTTCCTCCGTCAGGCATATTTGATGCACGATATTAACACCATTACTGAATATTGTAAAAAAAGGAGAATAAATCTATGTACAAATGGATAACTATTATCGTATATTAACTCCTGTTGACGATAATGATCACATGCCTCGAAACTATATTAATATGTGTACATTATTCCCAATCGATGCAGTCAATTAATATTTAAGAAGCTAAGAAGCGTGCGTACAGACGGACGAACATTCGACAAATAGTATCTGCAGTCTGCATAGACAATACTAATAAATATGTAACTAGTTGTCTGTCCATAGCAACCGGTTTTAAGGATCTGACGTTGCATAATATTGAATACCGGTGAAATAACCATTGTAAAATTAGTGGGTGGGGAATGGTAAAAATGTGTTGTTTTTCACTTTGTATATTTTGCAGTAGACACAAAAAAATTGGGCGTATTTGCATTGGATATGTTTAATAGGCACTCCTAGCTTACATTAGCATTGATAATATGAAAAAATACCACGTTTGCATAAAGTTATTAACATGTATATTTTACCATTGAAATTGGGTGGGTGGGGTAATCAAACACGTAAAATTTGACTTCTGGATTATCAGATTTTGTTTAAGTGTACCTTATTAGATTCCATATTGTCCAACATCTCTGAAAAAGTGCAAAAATTCTACTTTATGTAATTGAAATGATATAATTTGGTCAATTTTTAGTTAAAAATGTGATTTATGAAGATGGGAAAAAGTCCGAGGGTGACCTACTTCAAAATGGCGCCATATGTTCATCCAGCGGGTTACAGAGCGCAGACATACGGCATAACACTCGCAATTGAATGTAGTTTTAGGAAAAATATGTCTGCAAAAATAACACTGGGGGGGGGGGGGGGGAGGGTTTCGGTATCTGGCTCACGGGCTATATTTATTGTTTTGTTTTCCGGACATATTTGTATAGAACTCATCCCACACGCGGGGATCACTAACATACACACAACCTGCCATTTAATTATTTAAAATGGTAAAATACACCTTTTCAAATGAACTCCATTTACAAATACTGCGTCATGACCATGTTCATCTTTTAAATAGACAAGTATCTGATGAGTCAGCCCACAGGTGACGGGAAAAAAATCACATGACGGTGTATATATATAGATATTATACAAGTAACAACAGACTATCAGATTAGTTGTTCCCATCACCTGTGAGTCAGCCCAACCTTTATTATAGGAATGAGTGGCCTTTTTGTGGAATTTATCTGGGTATAAACTTGGAAAAGTCGCGGGAATACTGGGACGAAGGCCGGAAGGCCTCTTCCAGTATTCCCGCGACTTTTCCAAGTTTATATCCCCGATAAATTTCAACAAAAAGGCCATTCATTCCTTATAATTCCAGCATTTGAAATAAATTCATCAAGAAAATGTGTTTATTTTCGGTTTTCTTAAGAATTATTTTAACTGCGCCTCACGGTTACGGAAAGTA
>CM055279.1:13246949-13263245 GCA_029237695.1 Conchocele bisecta
CTATATTTTAGATTTTGACATTTCTATTTCATAAAAATCATCATTTAACTCAGTCATTGATCGAAATCTGGGGTTATTTACTTTTTTGGCCGCTTTATATTGTCCACAAATGTATTCAACATTTTTGTGATTTTCTTGCGCCATTATCATAGATCCATAAGAACTATTTCCTATAAGTTTCATCACTTCAGACATTACTGAAAAATTATTGTCACAATCTCCCTTCCTGCGACAACTTGTAACCATATTTCCAAAACTTTCAAAACATATTTTTGGTGTAAACTCAATAACATGGTAAATTTTTGTTATCACTAATTCCTGTTTTAAATAAAAATTTATGAGCGGTGAGTAATAAGGGGTATTGAGCTCCTCCGCCAGTAAAAAAAAAATATTGAGTTTCCACCCCCCCCACCCCCGAAACTCAATATTTTTTTTTTACTCGCGGAGGAGCTCAATACCCCTTATTACTATTGGTTACTTGATTAGCAATGCTTGAGTAATGCTTGAGTAATGCTTGAGTAATGCTTGAGCAATGCTTAAAAAATAAACAATAAAAAAGCAATGCTATTGAAAATACTAACAATTATAACAAACACTTCTACGTTATACCCCCATGTAATTACACAAAATAAATATTCCAAAATCAGATCTGGCAGGGGTTAAAGTCTATTAGTAAATCTCATAGATAGTGAGTGCAATAATAGTAGTAAGGGGTTGTGGCGAGTTTGGCTCACCCCCAAGTAATATCTGTGATAAAAAAACTTCCCCAAGTAAAAAATATTGGTCTACTCCCGCACCACAAAAAAATATTACACCTCTCCCCCACCCTAAAAAATATCCCCACCTAGAACCTCGAGAAATGATATTAGTAAATCTCATAGATAGTGAGGATATTAGGCGATATTGGCCTACTCCCATACAACCAGCAATGCAGGTTGAAACACAATCTTCTCAGGTGTGAGAGAACTGGCACCCTGCCAACCCCGCGCTCTAGCTAGAGCGCGACCCAGTTGTACACCCTGCTTCACTGCCCTGCTTTTGACAAGACTACCTTTTCAGCTATCATTTAAGCTACCACATTTTAAACCGGCATATGCGTAATTAAGATAAAATTGTCTTTTATAAAAAACAAAGAATGTATGGTATTAATTTTGTGAAAAAGCACCATTAGAATGTGCAGATTGTTATATTAATACATTTAATAAGTGTGTTATTGTTTTCTACTGTGGTTTTATTAAAAGATCTAAAACTCAGTAATCTGTAATTCTTGTTCATAAAACCCCCCCTTAATTTCTTCGCCTTTTACATCATTTATTTTATAAGTAACAGGATTTGTATTTAAAACTTTTTCAATTATAAATATTTCTTTAGTCCAACGAGTAGTATAACCCTTTTCAAATTTACCTTTCTTTTTTGTTATTCTTACTCTATCACCAACTTTGAATTTAGGTTTTTTAATTTCCTTTTCTTTTTCTGGATATAAATTTTTATACACTGTTAATTCATTTTCTAATTTACTTGCTTCAACAGGTGTCATTTTAATTGAAGAATGTACTGTATTATTATAATTTTTAACTAATTTATCTAATATATCATAATATTTAGTAGTTTCATTAGCAGTAAAGTATTTATACATATGTTGTTTCATAGTTCCTATCCAGCGTTCTACTACACTAGATTTTTCTTCATTCTCAGTTGAATATAACTTTATGTTATTATCTTTTAACAATTCTTTTACTTGTCGATTATAAAATTCAGATCCTTTATCTGACCAAATATACATTGGTTTTCTTTCTTTAAATAATGTTTTAAATGCTTCACTTACTGTTACTCCTGTTTTATTTTTTAACGGAATTAACCAACCATATTTACTAAAAACATCTATAACTGCTAATAAATATTTATAGTGTTTATTTTGTTTTGAATATTGTTGCATATCTGCCAAATCAACTGCCCATGTTTGATCTATTGAATCAACATAAACACGCCTTTTAGGAAAAGATTTTATAACTCTATGATGTAATTCATCCGATAATTTATTTGTTAGATGCGCCATTTTTAAATAACTAAAATTGTTTTTCTTAAAAATGATTGAAGGAAAAGTTTGTACAAAATGTAATGAATACAAGTTACTAAGTGAATATTACAAAGCAAAGGATAAAGCGATGGGAGTTAAATGTGCATGTAAACAATGTATTAAGCCTATAAATCAAAAACATTATCAAAATAACAAAGAAAAATATAAACAATCTTATCAAGAATTTATACTTAGAAATCCCGCATATCGGAACGAATATTATTTTAGAAATAATATAGGTAATTAAAAATGTTCCATTAAAAATGAGCCCCCAAAAGCTCACCGAATCTAAAAACCAAAATAATAAAAACTATGTTAAAGAAGTTATTAACAAAAGTGGAATTAATATAAGCAATTATTTCAAAAAGATTAAACCAGATGTTAAAAGATTAGTTCTAGCATTTCCTAATGTTAAATTTAATCTAATAATAAAAACTATTTATTCAAAACCTATGGCCACAGATGAAAAAATAGTGAGATATTATAATCATGGCTTCATAAAACTTCATTCACAAAATGAATTTAATGAAGTATATAATTATATTATTGAAAAGTATAAAGTATGGGAAGAAGAACATCAGGGGAAAGAATCTGGTTTAATATTTAATGAAATAGAAAATACAGAAATTAAGGTTGTTAGAGTAAAGAGTTTAAATGGGTCTTCTTATTTTAACCTAGGAATAAAATTCAATAGTCTATTAAATATAAAAAATAACGATGACAACTGTTTTGCTTATAGCGTAATTGCCGGAATACTATATAAATTAAAAGAGAATCCTAAAGAGAATGAAATATATTCAGATATATTTTTAAGAATGAGTAATCATCCTGCAAGAGTATCAAATTACAAACCCTTTTTAGATTATATTAATATGAAAAATATTAAAACCCCTGTAAGTATAAATTCAGTTAAAACATTTGAAAAACAAAATGAAGATATAGCTATCAATGTATTTGGAGTTGAAAACGAGCTTTTAGATCCCAAAGAAGATAAATTTTCCAAAGAGTATCAAGAATCAAATCTTCGCAATATATACCCAAAACATAGAAGTATATATAAAGAGAGAAAATATGTTTTTATATTTATTATATGTTTCTCAAAATGATAAAAAACATTATTGCCTAATTAAAGATTTTAACGCCTATCTTAATCACAATCACCACAAAAGATATCATTGTAGAAATTGTATTACTGCTTCATATACTACTGAAAATGCACTAAAAAAACATATGTTGGTTTGTGAAAAAAATGAACCATTTAAATATAGAATGTCACAAGAAGGAAGTACATGTAAATTTGAAAATCATCATTTTAAATTAAAATTACCCTTTGTTGGATATGCAGACTTTGAAGCAATTAATATAAAACTAAATTATCTAGATATTGAACTCAGAAAACAAATAAATAAATTAAAATTAAAAAGTAAATCGCATAATGTTAATTCTAAAGTAAAATATATGATTATCAATAAAATAATGAAAGAAGAAGAAATATCAAAAAAAGAATCTAAGAGAATTTATTATAATTATGTCAATAATAAAATACCCGATGAAAGAACTAAAAGATATTTAGATAAAATCAAAGAAAAATACGTTACAAAATATTTTAACAAACTAATAGATAACATTTTTGATAAATGGATTGAAGATGGAGGACATATAGAAATATCCGAAGCTGAAATAGACAAATATTGTGAACTAAAGAAAATAAAAATTAACGAAATTAGTAATGATCTAAGAAATAAAATAAAAAGAGAAAATATTAAACTATCTTTTAAAGATAACACAATAAATTTAACCCTCCAAAAAGTAGTTTCATATAATTTACAATTAGTTTCCCAATACCCAGATATTATCCCAAATGAAAATATTAACTATGCACCCAGCGAAAACGCCGAAAAAGATTTTATTGAAACATGTTTACGTTATAAAAATAAAATTAAATGGGCCTATTATCATGCAGAAAAGAATTTTAAAATATCAGAAAAGAAAAAGGAAAAACTATATAATACTTCCGATTGTTGTTATTTGTGTAAAAAGAAATTAGAAAGAGAGGAAAAAGTAATTGAACACAATCATTTATCGGGAGAATTTAGAGGAATTTCCTGCTCTAAATGTAATAGATTAGAATCTAGAGATGGAAAACAATTTCCAATCTTTTTTCATAATGGAAGCGGATATGATTTTCACTTTATAACAGAAGAACTACTAAAACACGAAACAGAATACAAGGAAGTAAAGGTATTACCAAAGGATAGCGAAAATTATATATCGATAACATTTGGAGATCAATATTTTAAGTTAGTTTTTAAAGATAGTATGAGATTTTTGCTGAGTAGTATAGATAACTTATCAAAAACATTAAAAGATAATCAATATAAAATACTTAAAAGAGAATTATTTAAATATGTTAAAAACCAATTATTTAGAGATAATAATAATGAATTTAGTAAAGAAATGAAATCACAATATTCAATGGAGTTCAACGAAATTGAACGAATTTTATTCATTAAAGAGTATACAAAAACATTATTTGAAGATTTAAAATTTAATGATGGTTTTAAAGGTATATTTCCATATGATTATTTCAATTCCTTCGAAAAATTAGAATATAAATCTTTTCCATAAAAGAGGAATTTTATTCTATATTATATCAAAAGGATATAACAGACGAAGAGTATGAACATGGTAAAAAGATATTTAATAGATACTGTGAAACATTTGAAGATTACTTAATGCTTTATCAAAAACTAGATGTGTTAATATTAGCAGATGTATTTGAGAATTTTAGGGATATTTGTTTAAAATATTATGGAATAGATCCAGCTTATTGTTACTCAGCGCCTGGTTTATCATGGAATGCGGGATTAAAACATACAGGAATTGAGTTAGATTTGTTAACTGATATAGATATGTTCTATATGTGGAGAGATGGAATAAGAGGGGGATTTTCCGGGGTATTAGGAAAACGTTTTGTTAAAGCAAATAATAAATATACTAATCCAAAAGAAAAAATAAAAAACCAAAATTATTTATGGTATACCGATGCAAATAATTTATATGGGTGTGGTATGTCAGAGAAACTCCCTTATAAAAAATTTAAATGGGAACAAGATATAAAACAGGATATAAACTATTATTTAGATGAATGTAATGAAGATGTTGGAATGATTTTTAAAGTAGATTTAGAATATGATTCACTAACAAAGTTTAAATTAAGAAAATTCCCCCCTATGCCTTTATCAAGAAAGATAAATGAAGAAGAAATATCTGATTATTCAAGAGATTTCTTAAAACAACATAATAATAAATTAGGAAATGTTGAAAAACTCATCTTAGATCTTCATGATAAGAAAGAGTATATTGTGCATTATGATATTTTAAAATATTGCATTTCTCTTGGAATAAAAGTAACAAAAATTCATAGCATAATATCTTTTAATCATAAAGCGTGGTTAAAAGATTATATTGATTTCAATACAAGCATGAGAGCAAAAGCAACAAATGATTTTGAAAAAGATTTCTGGAAATTAATGAATAATTCTTTCTATGGGAAAACAATGGAGAATATTTCTAATAGATGTAAAGTAGATCTAATAAATAGCCCAGAAAAACTAAAACGATTAGCTTCATTAGATAATTTTAAAGACATTATAGATTTTAATAATGATTTTAAAGCAGTATTATTTAATTATAAATCAATGTTCTTTAATAAACCAATTTATTTAGGAATATGTGTTTTAGATTATTCAAAACTAGTAATGTATACATTTTATTATGAAACAATTGAAAAATATTTCCCGAATAATGAGGTTTTATATTCAGATACCGATAGTATGGTAATAAATATATTTACGGATGATTTATATTTAGATTTTTGAAAAAAAATAAAAAGATCATTTAGATACTTCTAATTATCCAAAAGAACATCCTCTATATTCAAATGAAAATAAACAAAAAAGTAATTGGGAAGTTTAAAGATGAATTATGTGGTAATGTGATGACAAAGTTTATTGGCATAAGAAGTAAAATGTATGGTTTTGAATATTTAGAAGATTCAAGTATTAAATTTATTTGCACTGCAAAAGGTGTTAATAAAACAACTAAAAAACAATTTACAGTTGAAACATATGACGATTGTTTATTAAATAAAAAAGTAATTCATAAAACAATGTTTAATTTAGTACATAAAAAACATAAAATATATTTAAATGAAATGATTAAAATAGGCTTGTCACCTTTCGATGATAAAAGATATATAGGTGATAATGGAATAGATACACAACCTTATGGTATTGAATCTTTATATTTTACTTAACTATTTCTTTATATCCTTCTTTAAAAACTTTAATCAAAGGAATAATATTTATTGATTTAAACGTATTATGTTCGTTATAATAATCTTCTAATATATGTTTTAATTTGCTCATATTTGGTTTATATCCATTTTGAATTAAATAATAATTTAAATAATATAATAATAAAGGATCTGTTACATTTATATGACTTTGTGATTCTAAAAAGTTAACTATTTCACTTTTTTCTATTTCAGAAAAAGTTTGTTGATTTAAAAAGTAACGTAGATCAAAATCGCTTCTTGTTGATATTTTATTTGTTGAAGAATCGTATATTTTCTTATAATTTTTATCGTATACGATAAAAGAATTCTTATTTAGGTTATATCGTATTATTCCGTACTCTATATGTGAGAAGGATGACAGATCTGATATCATAAATTTTTCTTTTATATCGTGGAAGAACTTTGTGCTGTTACCAGTTGTTATATAGATCTCTTTTACATTGTTTCTTGATTTAGGGTTTAGATCTGTTGAAAGATGCGCCAGAAAAACAAGTTGAATGTTAAAATGTCTACCCTTTGAAATTAGAGTTGCTACTTGCTTATCTAATTTCATACTTCCTTGATCATCAAGTATAATAGTATAGTCTCTTAGGCTTTCTAAATCATTTAATCTATCAATATTATACTCTATTACATCTTTCGACCATTCTTCATCATCTAAACAGAAAACTTTATACCTTGAAATATTGTTTTTCTTTAGATATTGTTTTATAAAGTAAGTCTTCCCCGTATCAGATCCTCCAAATAATAAAATATGAGTATTTTTTGTTTTATCAATAACTTCTCCTTCTACTTCTTCTATTTCTAATTTTTGTTTAGGAAATCCTTCAAATTTTAGAGCATCTTCTATCTCTTGACATAATTTATTCCTTTTCATATGTTTAAATATATTAAAATAGTCAACAAAAAAGATTATTAGAAAAAAAATTAATATAATCATTATAATCGTGATTATATTATTAAAAAACAGTGATATTAATGTTCCAAGTTCAGATTGTGTTTCCATTTACACTTGTGATTTTTAAAATAATAATGATTAAACATCTTTGCGCATTTACCACATTTCATTTTATTCTTTTTCCTTGAATTATTATAACATTTGTTACATTTATCACTATAATGATTAAATTCATTTAATAAAAATTCATTTTTACATTCACTACATGTATAAAATATTATTTTTTTTGTATATTTAAATTCTTCTTCATCAGAATGTTTTGTTTTTTCATGTATGTCTATATTAACAAAGAATTTAGAACAATATTTACATTTTTCTTTATTATAATTTGCTATACATAATTTACATACAGCTTTATGCTTATAAAAGTCTTTATTATCCTTTGTTATTGTACATTTTTTACAAACTTTACCATTCATTTATTAATCAAAAATCTATACTTTTCTGTACTTTTCCTGGTATAAACAGCAAAAGTACAGAAATAAGACTGTACTTTTTCTGGTATTGTAGATGAAACAAAGTGAAAAGGTTAAATATTATTTAATTTATTAAATAATTGAGAATCATATTTTACTACATCATTTAAATATTCTTTTAAAAATAAATGAAAGAAGACACATACTGTAGCAATAATAATTATACATATAATACAAAAGCATAAATTTATCAGCATTTTTTATTAAATTATATCAGCTTCCAGGCAACAAATCCAGTTAATGCCATGCCACCAACAACAAATGCAATCTCTCTATTCTTCTGGTCTTCTGATGGAGTATAAAAATCACTTAATGTAGGTTTCGGTGGTAAAGCTGTTAATTGTTTACCCGTAATATAATAATAATTCTTCATTGCCGTATTAATATTATCAAATTCATCCATAGCATGATGTTCCTTTTTCAGTTGCTCATTAATAAAATCTAATTTTCGTGTTCTTCTTTCATTCCATGTAGTTGTTGCTGCTTCTAAGTGTTCCATTGCTTTGTCGTGTCTTTTTTCTCTCTTCATCCGCATTACTACCATATGCGAAAATAAATAATTACTGCCTGAAAATGCTAATGCGTTTGTTAATGCACTTCCAACCCATTACCATTCATTGCTACTGCACTTTGCCCAATTTTTTATAAATAAATAAATTAAAATAATTACTTCATAATATCGGCGGGTATAATACCCTGCTTAACCAACATATCTTTTGTTGCCATTGCAAGTAATATATCAATGGACAACATCCCAATATCGCCCATATTAAAATCCACTTTTGGTGCTGGTCTTTTTAATAGTTTTCTTCCTAATTCTGCATATCCAACCGTTAATTGAGTGTTTCCACTCCTGCATGATACAACATGTTTGCTATTTGTTTTCCGTCTGTCGTCATTTTTATAAGGATATTTTTAGTTAAACACAAATGGGTCTATTTCTTTCTTTTGTATCATAGGTACATCTTCTTTTTGCGCTGGAGGTGTATTAATAAGTTTAGACTTGTACACATATAATCCTAATCCAACAACCCCAATTATACATAAAGGTATGTAATTTTTGTTCGCTTTATTTGCATCTCTATGCCTATTCGGTAAAGCATCATCATCATCTTTTGTTATTTGAGATTTCAGTTTCATGTTTTCTTTCTTCAAAAGTTCTGCTTCTTTTCTTTTTAATTCAGCTTTTATCTTTCTTGCTTCTACACCTTTCTTACCAGCAGCTACTCGTTTTGGATTTTTCGGATTAACAATTTCGACTTCATCAACATTTTCACTCATCATTTTTTATGTTAATATTTTCTTTTTTATTAAAATTAATATGTTTTGCTGTTGTTAACATCGCAGTAAAAGGGGCAAGATACATTCCATATTTATAATACAATTCACAACATGTGTTAGTCAAAGCATGATTGATAAAAGGGTCTTCCTCTAAGTCTTGTATTAGTTTAGGTGGGTTAACAACGTCAAAATACTTTGACACACCCATAACATATAAGTTGATAAAAGAATTACCTAATGTCTTAGTCATACTCGCTCCTAGTCTTGCTTCATATCTGCAGTATAATTTGTTTATTTGTTCTGGTGCCATTGCGTCAATGTCTGAGAGTTGTAAGTCTTTACCAAGATATTGTTTACTACCACCACCAGCAACAATGGATGACAAACGTTCACGTTTTATTTCTTGCTCATTATCATCTACATCTGTGTTTTCAATATTTTTTAATAATTCTTCAGCGTTCATTTTATATAGTTTATTTTTAATTTTACAAAAATTAAATATCACCCATCCAGCTATTGATAAGACTGCAGTGTTTGTTATAATTGTTAGTATTTCCAATAGCATTGCTTTTTTATTGTTTATTTTTAAGTATTACTCAAGCATTACTCAATCATTACTCAAGCATTGCTAATCAAGTAACCAATAACCAGTAGGTTGGTCTGTCTTTAATATTAATTTACGATGTTTCTTTTTTTTAAGTTCTTCCTTTATTCTTTGCCTTTCTCCCAAAGTAGAAATAACATCATTTTCTCTTAGACAATTATCAAAACTATCTCTGTCTTTTGTGTAAAACATACATAACCATTTTGTTTGTTCTCTTAAGTCTTTTAAAACAGAGTTGTATCTCTGTGAAATAACCCACACTGATTGTTCTGCGTGTCTTCCTGAAAATGCCAATTCTGATAACATATCTTTTTTCTTTGTTAGTTCTTTTGTGGCACTGCAATCATCAATGATATATAGAGTTGGACAACCAGCGTATTTGTTAAAGAACATTCTTAGTAGTTCTTGTAGCTTCTCTTCTTCTTTAGCAATAGGATTAACAATTATAATATTTTTTGATTTTGGTTTTCTAGCATCACCAATCCACTCACGATTCTTATAAGCCTTGTTCCATTTAATGGTTGGGCAAAGTATAACTATATAATTGAACACTTGACAATATTCCTTTTCTAAAAGGTCAAGGACAAACTCAGTCTTCCCACATCCGGTTTGCCCACATATAATAGCACAATGAGGATATTTTGGTAATTCCATTTTTTAGTAATTAACTTCTTTAAATCTACCATCTTCAAAATTAATTTGGGCATCTTGTATAACAAATAGATAAACATTTATGGGTTCATCGCTTCAGCTTCTTTCGTTATTTGTATTGTGATACCTTCTGATGCATTTTCAATTCTTCTTCCCGAACCGTGTGTAGTGAGTTATCATCCGTTGAACGTAAATCTAGCCATAATGCAAAATTGGTAGTGAGATATTTTTCTATTGTTGTATCAGTAAAATATACATCTTTTAACATGGAACATGTTGTTTTGGTTAGTTTTGAATTCAAAGCAAAGAATTTATTTATCTCATCCCACTGTTGATATGATTTCATTCCTTGACTGTATAGTTGATTTGGGACTCCTTCTATTGTAATTTCTACTTTTGTTATTTTAGGATTGTAATAAGTTTCACTCGATGTTCTCTCTGGGTCTTCAAACAACATTAGAATACCTTTCATACTTCTAGCTGGAACATTTAGATTAATATTCCAAAGCGTATCAGATTTGTTTTTAGTTATTTTTCTGTGTCTTAATATTCTGTCATATAAAATAACCATTTTACCATCAACTTGCTGTTTTATCTGTCTTGCTAATTCGGTTTCAGAAACCATATCAAATTCTAAGCAAATGTTTTTGATTCTATAACTCGTATCTGTATCTGTTGATTTAATTACTTTGTTGTAGTCATTGAATGTAAGTTCATATTCGAGTCTATCGCCAAGACCCGCTTGATAGAATGGCATGTGGGTTTCTAATAGTTCAAAGTCAAGTGGGATACAAAATCTCTTACCATATGCAAATGCAATTGCTTTGTCTTCTTCGTCCGCCGTTGCGTTTCCTGCACCAACTCTGTGTTTTAACATGTTTGGCTTACCAATACCTTGATATGCCATATTTACACGTTCTGTTGGTGTTTTCCATAAATCAGTATAACAATGATAAATATCACTGTCATCGATAGACATAATTTCATTTCCGCTTATACGAATTGTTGTTTTCTTAATTATTGCTCTTCCTATGTTTTGAAATATAGTTGCATTCGGGTCTTTGGAATTTAGTTCAATTTCGAATGCTAATCTGGCTGTTCCGGGGACAATGACATCATTACTACTCAGATTAGGAAATCTTACTAATAACTGTTGATTTTGATCAATAGTTGAAGGATTATTGGTTATTACAACACTTTGGCGAATGCCTCTCACACCGCGTGGTTCTCTTATTTTTCTGTAGGGGTTTAATTTATCTTCGTAAGCCGACATTTTTTAATGATATTTTTAAATAAATAAAAATGGCTGATTATAATTACGGAAATCCTGATTATGATGCGGATGAATTCAATGACCTGTATGATGATGATGCTGAATTTAATACAACTATACAAACCCAAAGTACTCATATTACCAGCGGTGGACTTGATGTTGATACAAAAACACAATTAATAGTAGACCAGAAACAATCTATAGTTAACAGATATTACAAGTTGATAAAAGAAAAGTATGGGTTATCCCCCGCATATACTGATTATACAAATTTTGAACTTGGTCCTGATAATAAAACACTATTTTTAAAGGTTGGAGATAAAAATATTCAACTTACCGCCAAAAAAGGTGGGAGTTTTATAAACTTGGGTACGTTGGCGAGTAGAATTGGTAGTGGTGGTGTAAATACAATTAGAGACTTATTAAACTTACCTGATTATAGCTCTGCAAATAAACCATTATCTGCACAGGCTGTTGCAAATTTACAAAATGTAGAAAATAACCTACCCGATGTTGAAACTGTGGAAATGACTGATTTACCTAATGCAGCTGAAACTACAGTGAAAGTAATAGAAACATCATTTACTGTCCTGGATAAACAAATCGAACAAGGAACACAAACAGATGTAACAAAGAGAGAAATGGATGGTATCATCAAAGCGATGACTACAGTTAAAGAAGAGATTGCACATGAATTGGGCAAATTGCATGAAACAAATATAGACTTAGCAAAAGAAAGAGGTAAATTAGAGCAAGCCAAATCAGACAACGAGGAATTCCAAATAGAGAGGATAAGTAGTCGAATAAGAGATTTGGAGTCTGAGAGAAGCGCAAGACTGGAAGTAATTAATATAAACAGAGATAAACTACGCAGTCAGATAAGTAGAATAAAAGACACTATCCATAAATTAAATAAAAGAAGACACTACATTTAGCTGAGAGAATTAAAACGTTATTCAGAGAACAAGGAATTACAATTGCTAGTGTTTTAACTGCTTTTGGAATGATTATTGGCGTTATTGTTGAGACTTTTATTCCTGCTGGAGCTGGTGGCGGAACTACAACACCTCCTCCAAAAGATGGAAGTGGCGTAAAAGATTGGGTAAAAAAACAATTATCAAATCTTGGTAAACTATTAGCCGCTCTTGCAGGAAAAGCAGCAGCGGCTTTGCCCGGTATTATAGGGGCTATTGTGTCTTGGTTGTTGTCTTCTGCAGGTAAAGTTGTCGGATGGTTTGCTGATCATTTATTGGCCGCAGTTGTTTTGGTCGCCGGTTTATTGTATGCTACTGCAAGAGAGTATATTAGTAGGTAGGGGGTGGGTCATTTACTATAGTAATTTTATTGTATAAAATCAAACATTTCCTATTTTTTTTTTTAATTCACTCATTGCCTGGGCTTTGCCTTCCTCAATAAGTTTTTTTCTTTCTGCCTCGCTCAATCCTGTTTGTTTTGAACGTACGCTATCTTTCAGTTTATTGTACTTATCTAATTCATCTAAAATCAATTTAAATTCATTTTCAGATATCTCTCCATCTGTCAAAGCCTTAGAAATCAAGTCTTTTATACTATTCAGCTTACTATCAGCGATAGTTTTAATCTCATAATGTTTCTGTGTTTTTGCATGTAATCTACGCCTAACAAGTTTAACGCAAGCTCCTAAACTTCCACACGCAACAGCAGCAATTTCCAACGGGTACATAATTGGAACAGTTAAACCAACCCCCGCTAAAATAACAGACGCTGATATTAGACCAGTATCAATGCCATCAGTAATATTAATTCCACGGTTATATTTTTTATATAATGCTTTACGAGCATTTCTCTCATTAATTAATGTTTGCTCAATCTCTGATATCTTCTGTAATCTATAATTTTGCCCATCTTCAATAGGCAAGGCGGGATATAAATCCGGCGCTGTAGGTTGCTTCATTTATATATATATTTTTTAAATTCAAATAATAACGAGGCAACAGTATTAACTGCAGTTTTATTAGCCTGGAGGCTAATAAAATTAATAACGCTTCCAGCCTCTACTAAAAATGGGTTATCAAAATTAAAATGTTTTCTTGGCGTTGTATGCAAAGTAATATCGCACCCTCTCAAAACCTCCCCATTCACCAACACACCAACTCGCACTCCGCCACTTGCTCTTTTACACGACAGACTGATTCCTGCAATATGACCACGTCTCATCACAACATAACCAACGTCCTTTTCTCTACCCGCATTTCCAAATGAAAACACCTCACCAATAAGTAAAGGTCCCTTTGTTTCAGTACTTATTGTAATGTTTGAGTTCAGATTTTCAACTCTTCCCTTTGTTTCTATTGTAATCTTTCTATTTAAATCTATAAGTGAAAGTATTTCATATAAAGGCAAATTATTATCTGTTGTATACTTTTTTACGCCGAATATACTCATTTTTTTATAATAATTATATAATTTCCAACACACAGTTAATTGGCAATCCATTGTTATTTATTTTCTGGTTGTTCTCATCACAAACGCTTATACTTAATTCTGAAATATCACCATGAGACAATTGTTTGTATTCTGGATTACTAAAATGCGTATGAACAATATCACCAAACGATTTATTCTCAACAGAAACAACACCAAGAATATTACTAGGAGCGCCGTCAAAGAAATTGTAAGTGCTATTTATCTGCTCAAGATGAACATATAGTTGTTTATAGGGGGCAAAATCTATTGTTCTTTCACCATCGTGTGATTTATTAGCGACAAATCTTCTCTTATTTCCAAACCCTAATATCTGATTTAGCCCTTTACTTATCTTCAATTCATTGGTAGTAATTAGAGAAGCAGTGCCATTTGTTTCATTTACAGATAATGTAATATTATTACGTTTAAATATATCTGCTATTTGCTGAAAGCTAAAATGCCCATTTGGAATCTTAATAGGTCTATCTTCATTATTTTGAATATATTCATTAATTAAATTATACCAACCTATAGTATAAGTAAAACTCTTCAACCCAATTTTCTTAATACCACATTTGTTATCTATATATTGCTGCAAGTTTATTGTTTTATTAATATTAGAAATTATTTGATACATTTTTAAGTAAATAAAATGGTTCCCGAAGATTTTAAGTACAACTCCAATGCATCATATAACCCCAATACTAAATATACCAAAAGGAAAATTGAACTTGTAAAACAAACAATTTATGTTAACAAAGACAACTATTTCCCCGTAACGTTCCCAGACTTGTTTCAAAACTATCAAAATCCGGCATTACACACCAATGAGCCGTGGAACACATGGCTTCATTCATCATTTGACTGGTGGCAGTGTCAATTGAACTTTGCTGTCTGGTGCGCCACTACAGGATGCGGAGTAAGTTATCAAGGGCATTTGCAAAACACTTCAGGACTAACTAAAACAGTATATACATTTCATGTTTATTATTGTATTGCTCGTATCCTGAAAGAACTTAAAACGCCTTTACCGACAGATGCATCATTCTGTTATTACAAAAACCCATACGACAAAGCAGCCTACCAAAAGTTATGCAATGAATTCAATGTTTCATTTAATACAGATTGGCGTCAAAAGCTGGAAATCCACCATAATCATAGTCTTGGACAATACACACAATACTTTAAACCAAGTGGAGAATACAGACAGAACCATCGAAGTGATGGCCCGTTCTTTAATATAAACGACCGACTAGAACATGCAGTAGATATAACAGATGCTTGGACAACTTTCATCTTAGACAAATCAGATGGATTTACTAAAGCAGGAATTGAAAGAATAAATGAAAGTATTAGAATGTTTGTGTGGGCTGTATTAGGGGCACAAAGTCAAACACTTGTAGAGATATTAAAGTTGGGGACAGGCTTTGATGCTCAAAAACAATTCATGGCTAATATACAAGACGCAATTAACAGCCCCATAGATTTACCGAGTCAAATATCGAGATATCAAAATGTGTTGAAATATGCGAGGAGTAAAGTTGATTATAGTTATGGTTTGGGTTTGTATATGTCTCCGAGTGATATGGTATTACAAATAGGTACCATTGTTGGTTATAATAATAAGATTGTAATTGCAACAGAAGATCAAACGCTTGGTTTCAATAGTGATGCAAATGTTAAACCCGTTAAAACTACTACACAACCCTCAACTATACAAGGCACGCCAACAAAGAAATCTCTACCAGAACCCGCACCTATACAAACAAAGAAATCTCTGCCAGATGTCTCCACTAAACACGAAGACAATAAAACAGCTTTAATAGTAGGAAGTATAGTAATAGGTATTATTGCACTCACTATCTATGAGATTTACTAATATCATTTCTCGAGGTTCTAGGTGGGGATATTTTTTAGGGTGGGGGAGAGGTGTAATATTTTTTTGTGGTGCGGGAGTAGACCAATATTTTTTACTTGGGGAAGTTTTTTTTTATCACAGATATTACTTGGGGGTGAGCCAAACTCGCCACAACCCCTTACTACTATTATTGCACTCACTATCTATGAGATTTACTAATAGACTTTAACCCCTGCCAGATCTGATTTTGGAATATTTATTTTGTGTAATTACATGGGGTATAACGTAGAAGTGTTTGTTATAATTGTTAGTA
>CM055279.1:13263745-13330297 GCA_029237695.1 Conchocele bisecta
ATAATTGTTAGTATTTTCAATAGCATTGCTTTTTTATTGTTTATTTTTTAAGCATTGCTCAAGCATTACTCAAGCATTACTCAAGCATTACTCAAGCATTGCTAATCAAGTAACCAATAGTAATAAGGGGTATTGAGCTCCTCCGCGAGTAAAAAAAAAAATATTGAGTTTCGGGGGTGGGGGGGTGGAAACTCAATATTTTTTTTTTACTGGCGGAGGAGCTCAATACCCCTTATTACTGCGGTGCAAGGTGGCAAGCAGAATTTTGTTGGCCCTTAAAGCTCCAACTAGAAGACGCCTGGGTTTTGTACTTAATCCATGTTCTTTTGCAAAATTGATCATGTGATCTCCGATTTTATCAAATGGGATATCTGTTGTTGAAAATATCGGTGGAAATTCTGAGAGATGTTGCATAGGATTTTCATTGTTGTTCGGTTTATGGGAAGACCACTGTTCGGGAATTGAAATGTCACATTTGACTAATCCAAATAATGTATCATCCTCTATTGCTTTAATTATTTGTATTTCAGATACAGATGAACGGTGTAGTCTCAGAAACTGTGGTTGCCGACTATTAACGAAATTGCGAAATTCTATATCTTTATCCAACTTATTCAAAAATTCGCAGTAATATAGTTCAACAATTTTATATCCCATTTGTCTTAAAAAATCACATTTTGCTTGTATACGCTCATGATTTCGAAGAAGAATTTCTCTTGTTTTTTTCATTTTCCATGTTTTTCTTGTTAAACATGCAATTCTGGTGGCCATGATGGTAACACGAATGCAATTCAAATGCTGTTTTAGATAACGAGTCATAACCATCTAGTAAATAGGGACCAATCCTTTTTTGTCTTCCCCAGTTGAGTTTATGTAAAATGGACATATTCAATTTTACATTTAAAAATTCTAACCAATCACTTTCTTTTCTATATTTATGTTAAATAATAGGCTTGAACTTGCTTTCTGCCTTCAGTACAACAAATGGACCACAGGGCATTTCATGGCATAATGCCCATAAGTGCATTGCATTACAGTCCCAACCAAAAATTCTACTGCACATTTTTGCAGGATTATTCCTTATGAAGGTTTCACCTGCTTTCGCATATCTGGTTCCTATAATTGACGGCCCCCCAACTAAATTGGATTTGATCAAAAAATAATTTTCTTTGTTAGTTTCATCAAAAGCTGCGAAATTCCCCCCATTTTCTTTTCCTTTTTCAAAAATCATTCGTCGCGAAATTCCAGGAATTGATATTGCGTCCTTAAACATGTCAACTCCAAGATCATGGTAAAAAGTTTGTAACTTTTCGACAGCCTCCACAAATGGTCCAACATCTTTATTGTTATAATATATGAGAAAGTCACGAAATGTTTCCATATTATTCTCAGTCCATATTTCTTGTAAATTTTTATAATTTTCTTCTTTAGAATTTGGAACGGTGTTTAGCCCCAATAATTTAAGTGCTTGCTGTGTAGTCTTTCATGTTTTTAAAACATTGTTGAACGCGATGTAGTCCTTTTCAAGTACGTTACAACTTTGGAACGAAGAATAAAAACAATAAATTGAGGGTAACTTAGTGTGATTTAATTTGTCATAATCATCAAAAAAGTCATAGGGAAAAAATGATTTGGTTTTTGAAACTTGAAATGTATCTAGAAACTGTTTGTAGCTTGTGCCTACAGGTAAATAAGCTGTCAAATCAAAAAATTTAAACTGATCACATGACAAACATAAATATTTATTATTTTTCTTAACTGTAAATTTGGATTTCGACTCATGAATATTAAATACTTGTGCTATGAAACATTTGGAAATATTTAAATCATATGAACCACTATTAAATCCAAGAACTACACTGACAACAATATTTTTCAAAAATCTTCTTTCAACCGTTGAATTTGTGTTTGCATATAGTTAGTTGTGATTTTGTGTACATCTTTATATTTGGTGTCTGAGGTTGATTCACAGTTCCACTGCTGTTCTAAATTATCTAATTGTTCCCAAATTGACTCCCATTTCTTGTATGCAAGTAGTTTTACTTTCTCAGCTATACTCGTCATAAATAACTTCATTTGCTTTAATAAGTGTTCTACATTACTATCGATAAAACATTTAAGCATTTTATATCAATCTACATTTGAGCAGACACTAACAGATACTGGGTGGTGATACTGTGTAAACATTAACTTTCTTTGATCTGCGTCTTGATCTATCTTTACAAGTAAGCTTTCCATATCAAAACATATGAACCAATCGAAAAAACGATCACTCTCATTTGTTGTTATACCAAATTCTTCAAGTTTTTCAAAAACATTTTTCGGAGGAGAATAAAAGTTACCCGGAAATACATTGTTTGTAGCCTTGTGACATTTTGGTTCATGTAGTTTACATTTATAAAACGTTTTGAACATCTTATCACAGTTACGACAAGAATGTTTTTGTGAAAATGTGGATATTTATTTTATGTAACTAAGATGATTTGAAAATATATTCAAATTCATTACATTCAGTTTGTTTGCTACTTTGTAATTGGACAAAGATTTTCTTACACACACAGCACTATCATCTTCTTGCAATTCAAATATATTAATATTTACTTTGAAAAGTTCTTCGAATATATTTAAATCTTTCTCTGATGTAATCCCTTTAAAGTTTGTAATATTCAAGTTTTGTTTTCCAGTTTCTTTTCTCCATTTCTTAAAGTATTGCTTAACACGTACTTCAGAAGCACAACACTTGGGACTCAAATGTACAGATAGACATCTAAAAATACAGAGATTATCCTTGTATAACGGTTTTTTATGTTTGTTATAATCTAAACAAATGACACTCCTTTTCTTTTTTATGTAGTGTGGCAATTTTACTGCTGTGCCAAGAATGAAATTGGTGGAGGTAACTGTATACAATACATTTGTAATGACAATAGGTCGATATTTTGTATTGGGTCTGGCATGAAGTAAATAATCAGGTATATTAAGACCCTTTATTTTAGAACGCAGTGTGTCTAAATTTCCGAGTCTGCTAACAAGCATTGGTCGTTTAAAATTTTGTTCATTAAAGTAAGATTTAAAATATCTATAATTACCTGTGTCTGTATTTTTAAGAATTATTCCAAATGCTATATTTATTCTAAATGCATGATCTTGTGAATTATATATCTCATTCAATTGTTTCATAAGGTCTGTAACACCAAAATCGCTTGTTAATGGAAAGTTGAAGAATTTTGTTAATGTTCCTTCTTCATGTGTTTTTAGTATTGTTGATTTGTGAATGTCATAAATTTCCTTTAATTTTTCGTTTACAGTTCCATTCTCAAGCCAGGGTGCATCATGTTCACTGAAAGGTTCTTTAGTCAAATTGCCACCATGTTGAAAATGGACAAGACCTTGATGTTTGTATAATTCGCGTCTCGATGAGAAGTTTGTATTACACTGTCTGCAGCAAACATGTTTCTGGCTTATATCTGACACGCTATGTTGTTGTGTATCACTAGTTGTATCCAGTGAAATTCCATTTTGCAATGAATGTTCATCAGATGAAACAGATGATTCATCAGTACACATAGCCGTACCACATTTATTAACTGTTTCAGCACTTTGTTGAATATCTGGGAGTTGGCTGGTTCCTGGTTTTGCTTTTGAAACTTTACATAAATGACTTGTTGGTAATTATCTTTCCTTGAAAACTGACGTCCACAATAGTTACAAGTAGGGAGATGTATTTTCGATAATCGATGTATACGCTGATGTCTGCGAAGGTTATCTAATCTTCCAAATGTTTTTCCACATGTATCACATAGAACAGCTTTAGAAGTAGATGCACTTTGTTCACGAGTTGAATTAACAGCAGGTGTTGCCCCATACATGTAATTGTATCTACCTTCCGAAATATTTCCTAAATCCAAATTGTCAGTATCACAGTGTTTTAAATGTTTTTTCAAGTCAAATGATCTTGAGAACATATGTCCACATGTGTAACATTGAAATTTAGCCATATTCTTAGCTAGTCATAATATAACAACTATATATTTGTTTGTTGTACATCTAGGTATTTATCCTGAATACGTTATCCCAACGCAGAAATATCTGTTCTAAAAATGTAAACTATCGACAGTACATATAGCTATAAACTTGTTCATTACCTACGTATGTGACACACACCATGAGAATTATACCTAATGTGGTATCTGTGTAATTTCATGAACTGTATTCAATTTTTTACTTGTTTTTTTTTTTTTTTATGATGTCAGAAGTTGACACAAACTTCAAAGTGCATGCGGAATTTGAAACACTGAAGTTGTGTCGACATTGAAGTAATTTACAGAAATATTGTTAATTCTGTAAATGTAATCATGAATTACATACTTTCCCCCACAAGGTACAAAAGTACATGGTGAGTTTCATTGCAATTAATCTCCAGAGAAAACGTTCATTAATAGTAATGTAATCATTCAAGATCTAATATTGTTAACACAATTTAGAGAATCCACACATAATATACATGTATGCAACTAATACTGAATACAATACATGTTTCTGATATGATAAAACAATGATGCAAATATATACATCTGACATATACATGTATGGCTTGTAGACTAAGTTGGGTAAATTAAGACGTGTATTCACATCCTGTTCATACTGGCAACAAAACAATTACCCTGTCATCATTAAATGAAACCTAAACTACATTTGTAGTAAATAAGTGTAGGAAATATTTCCATTTCCTGCATTGTAACCAAGTGCTCTTTTTTTTTTTTTAAATTCCGCATGTACCCCGGAATTATTGAAAGTATTGTAAATTTTGTGAATGTATTAATGAAATACATAAATATCCAAAGCACATACCAGCAGTCTGACCAGGACCTACATGATGTATATTAAGTCTTATTGTGCGAATGTGCAAAAACAATTTATATATCTATATAATGATGATTACACCAAAATGATGACCATAGCGATGATGTTTGCATGTGTATACCATTGAGTGAATGTCCACAAAGTAGAACATTTGTCATGGCAACAGGGTAAATGGTTAAGAAAGTAGAACATTTGTCATGGTAACAGGGTAAATGGTTAAGATATTTTCAACCAGTTATGCTGATATTATCATGGTTATATACATTAGAATGTTAAACTGTAAAACACCAACATAAAAAAAACACACACACACACACACGCTCACGCACACACACACACACGCACACACACACACACACACAAACAAAAACAACAAAAAAAACATGTATCGGAAATAATGGTAAAACTGGTTTCTAGACCTATAAAACGAGGGCTTAAGAAGTTTATGTGTGTCCATGACTGAAGACAAGAGGGGGTTATCGTATTGTGGCCAGTCTAGCTTCTGATAATATAGCACACTCCTGTAGCCTGATAAGGTAGAGATTAGAGAAATCTGACTTATGGCTTGCAACCGGTGTAGATCCAGATCTGCACTGTTCACAATTCCATAAATGAAATAAATGGCATGCTTCTCATGATCAACAAGAGTGTGCTATTTGATCCTCAGTATACAATGATCACAAATTTATTAAGTTGCATTTTTCTAGTCACAACCACAATTAAGATTAGCGTTTAATCTTGCTGAATCAATCAGCTTAGCAAGTATCTACACTGTTGAATAATATTTCTTGGATTCATACCAACACATGAATAGAACATACAGTACATACAATATTTAAAAACGGAGTTTAAATACCACATTATGCATTGCTCAAAATGTAAGAAAATACATTTATACAAAACCGCTGAGAATTTAAACTGTGGTTCCGTTTCTATATGACCTTATCTGTTTCTGGGATGTTAAACCCGTTCACTTTCACTATTTTGCCATGGTACCAAATAAAGTGGTTACCATGGCAGCAGTATGTTGGTTACAGAATGATTGTAACATTAATTTGATGTAATGTGTGTATTTTATGTCGCCTAACATTATTTAATTACTCAAAATGTCAAGTTGTGTATGAAACCACATTTTTTCAAAGTCGTTGCCATGGTAACCGATTGATTACTACAATGGTTACTACAGAAATTAGGTTAAGTTACAGAATGACTGTAACATTAATTTCATGTAACATATGTTTTTAATGTTGTCATAGAAATATTTACATTGCTCAAAATGTAAAATCAGATTCCTAATTACATTAGTTTTTTTTTAAAACCTTTGCCATGGTAACCAATTAACTCAGATTACTATGGTTATAGTAGATTTTGTTACTGAATTAATATTAATTAACTGTTTATATGTCGCTGTCCTTTTTTTTTATTAAAATGTTAAAATTATGTGCAGAAACACATTTTTTCAAAACCGTTGCCATGGTAACCAATTTCGGCAAAAATAAAGCATTTACATGGTTATTTTTTACCATTTAAATTGTAGAAATTACAAGAAAATATGGGTATATATTGATTTATGTGACATGGTAATGAAATGTATTGCAATAAGATAAATATTTCAAAATAATCACATTTTTGTGGCAAAAACTGTCTTTTCGTCATATTTTACAACCCAAAATCAGTTATTTTCCATAAAACATAAAGATCCCATTGGAACATATGTGTATAAAATTGTATTTTATTACAAAAAAATCTTGGTTTTTATGCACTTATCTCCATTTAGTTTTCAAGTTATTTTAATAATAATAACATAAAAGCTGTTATTTTAGCTGATATCGGTGCCGTCGGTTGCCATTCAAATACATAGAGGAAATGAGCACAATATGTTGCAAAATTCTGATTTACAAACTTTAATAACTTTTGAACCGCTTATCCGATTTTCAAAATCTATAGCTCATTGTAAAGTTCTCGTCATGCCCTAAATGGATGTACCAAATTTTAATGTATATTTCAACTAGAAAAAAAATACCTAAACCCCCTAGCAATGGGAACATGCATGGCCGTAGACACCACCCTGCGCAACTATTTTGGCTCTAGAACGCAGGAAAAACCATTTTGATGTTTTAGATTGATTTTTATTAATATGTGTGAACAACTCCCCACCCATCAATCGTCTGCCATGGCATTATTTTTTCCACCGCTACTGGCCTGACATAATTATGTCGCAACATAATTGAAATATTAGTTACATTAAACTACATGTAGTATTATATTCATTCTGTAACAAATAATGTATACCATTAACATAGTAACAAATATGTAAGCAAATGCACATACATGTATGATAACAGCCGTGTAATTTTCTACCTCAAGACAACTGCGATTTTTCATGAAATAGATCTTCAAAAAAATATTTTCTGTAAACGACATAGAGGATATTCCATCGGACATTTTGAATAGCGGGAAATAATATAGGAGTGTGCGTCGGCTTCCACGTAAGCAAAGAGTGAGCGTAGCGAACGAGTTGCTTGCATGGAAGCCGACGGACTGTATTATTTCCGCTATTTAAACATGTACAATGGAATATCCTATTTATTAAACTTCACGGCGGATATATATGCATATTTTTTGAGAGTGTAAGGAAATACTCCCCATTCTATATGCGTTTCATTCATGACTTATGATGATTAGAAATACAAATTTTTGTTTGTGTTGCTTAAAATTTATAAATAATCTATGTTTTCTGTTTTGTATATCATTCCATAGAATCAAAACAAATGTTTTGTCTATAAAGTACTTTAATGATACAGGTAGTGTAGAATTATTCTGTGTTGGTAATGTTATTTCAAACAACTGAAATAGCCATTTTGACAATGTTGGTAATTACAGAGTATTGGCCCTTACATAGAAAACCATAATTTGTATGCAAAGAAAGATAATTCTGACTCACTATTTGGACAGAAATAGACACAGTTTTTCCCCCTGGACTATAATTTATAATGCTGACCAAATACGAAACGTTGCGGTGTTTGTGAGCATACAGTTTCGACCTACAGGGCTTGGCTCTAGCGTACGGGTTTTTCCCCTCTAGTACTTGAGAGCTAAATTATGTTATGTCGATGAGTCGGACTAGCATACCACTGGACTAGTCCATTTATGAACAGGGTATTTGATAGAAAAGTGTATATCTTGGTGAGAGGGCATGCGTGCGGTATAGGACCCGAAATAAGGTCAGGATATCTAATTTCTGAATATTATTCTGTAAATATATGGTTCTGATTATTGGAATTTCACCCAGCTACCAACGGAATGATACATCACGTTTGCCCCGCTGTAAATGATCATGGCTGTTGATAGGTCGTTACACACCAATATTCAATCAATCAACTACACGCATACACGTTCATGGATAAACATAGTTTGAGGGTAAAGAAAGATAATCCCTACACACTATGCGGAAAGAACTAGACGTAGTTTTTTCCCCTTGAGCTACATTCTCTTCTAACATGTTTCGACTTCGACATGTTCTGACATGCTGCAATACTTCGACACGTTCACGAGTAAGCATAGTTTTAAGGTAAGAAAGATAATTCTGACACACTACGCGGAAGGAACAAAACGTAGTTTTTCCCCTTGAGCTACATTTTGTTCTAACATGTTCCGACTTTGACATGTTCTGACATGCTGCGATGACGCAAGTCAACTCCTCAACTCCTCAAATATATTGTGACTTTTATAAATATACATATATAATAAAAACGGACCGTATAAAGCGCCTTATTACACTACTCATATGCCCCATTTTTGTCGAGCTCGCTTGCGGAAAGCGAGACAGTGATCACAATGACGTCCGGGTGTCCGTGCGTCCGTCAGTCCGTCCGTCCGTGCGTCCGTGTGTTCGTCCTTCGTCCGTCCGAAATCTGCGTTAAAGTTTTTAAATACCTTATATATCTGCAGTACTAAGTCACATTGACTTGAAACTTCATATGCTTATTAGTCATCATCCATATATTCATGCTGTGTTCCACTTCATGCGGCCCCTGTGCCCAATGTCAAGGTCAAATGCCTCGGCGGGCTCGACATGCGGGTCGCGGCCATCTGGTTTTAAATATTGGCGTTAAAGTTTTTAAGTGCACGTTATCTGCAACCATAAGTTAGAATGACTTGAAACTTCATATACTTCTTTATCGTCATCCATAGTTTCATGCTATAGCCCACCCATGTGGCTGTAATGCCTAAGGTCAATGCCAAATGACTTGGAAACTATTTGGTGGTTGGACCAGGCGGCGGCCGGGGGTATCCGTGAGCCCCTTCACACTTGCTCTAGTTTCTTAATAACTTATATTATAAAGCTTGTTATTGTTGCAGGAAATGGTTTACTGTCAGAATCACCAACATGGAGTCGGCAGTTAGTTCCAACGGTTGGGCTGAATAAAGACTGTGTAACAAGAGTAGTTAGAGACTGGAAACTAGCGGAAATATTACAAGCACCATGTACTGTACTACCTCCATTCTACGGAGCCCCGGCTCCCGCAGGGGGAATATATATATTTTTATTAATTATCCCACGAAATAACAATTTGTTCCCTCAATTTAACAATTCATTCCCTCGAATTAACAATTCGTTCCCACGAAATGACAATTCGTTCCTTCAATTTAACAATTAATTCCCACAAAATGACAATTCGTTCCCACGAAATGACAATTTGTTCCAGGGAAAAAATTAACAATTCGTTCCGACGAAATGACAATTCGTTCCTCAATTTAACAATGTGTTCCCTCCAATTAACAATTTGTTCCCACGAAATGACAATTCGTTCCCTCAATTTAACAATTTGTTCCATCGAATTAACAATTCGTTCCCACGAAATGACAATTCGTTCCCTGGTTATTTCGTGGGAAGGAATTGTTAAATTGAGGGAACGAATTGCTAATTTGTAGGTAGGAACGAATTAATTCGTGGGAACGAATTGTTAATTCGTGGGAAATAATTGTTAAATTGAGGGAAAGAATTGATATTTCGTATGAACGAATTAATAAATAGAGAATTCTACGTCCCATGTGGGGCTCCGTACCATTGTCTCTGAAAGCTTCAATAGACAATGTATAGCTAATTGTAGATTTGGTTGCAAACATTACTGTTGTGATGCTGGCTGGACATTGATAGTTTGGTGTATTGATACCTTGTGTGTAAGTGTTCTGATACCTTGCAACTGTAAGTGAAACTAGCAATGTCCCGCCAGATCGACCTATTGACAAATTGTGATACCCCCCCGCTAGAGAGAAAAGATAAGGACGGAATAAAAGATGTCAGTCAGCGTGTTTTGTCTCTTGCGTTTATATTAACCAAGCTAATTCCCCAAACTGGCTTTGGTTAGCCTATGGTACTCGGGCTACTAGTTAGCAGTCCTTGTCCGCTATATTACAATTATCTATATATGAACTGTTGCGATGTTAAACAAACTTAAGATTATTGATATGATGCATGATTTTCAATTGGACAATGTTATTTAATATACTCGTAATACTGTTCTGGAAAGCTGATATATTTGGAGCAAACGAATGTTAACCATTACACCGCTATCTTAATGTTTTGTCTTCTGCTGTTTATTTTCTATTTTCCATTTGTATCATCAAAAACATGCTTTGACAGCACTTTAGAACAGTTTACAACATGCTTTAACAGCACTTCATAATCATTTCCATTGGAAATGATTCTGAAGTGCTGTCAAAACATGTTTTATTGAGAAATAAGGAGAGATTTAAAAGCAACAGCAGACGACAATTGTGTGTGTATCTATATTGTGTGAAAATGAAAGTTTATTCGTTTGCAAACACAATTTGTTGTTTTGTTTCTGATGCAGAATATTTCAAGTTGTGAACAAAAATGGAAGGTTCATCAGTTAACTTAGAATCTGCATTCTGTGCTTGATCGTATTCCTGTGTGGTTATTTCATATAGGAATGAATGGCCTTTTTGTTGATGGACGGAGGCCGGAAGGCCTCGTCCAGTATTCCCGCGACTTTTCCAAGTTTATATCCCCGATAAATTCCACAAAAAGGTCATTCATTCCTTATAATTCCAGCATTTGAAATAAATTCATCAAGAAAATGTGTTTATTTTCCGTTTTCTTAAGAATTATTTTAACTGCGCCTCACGGTTCGGAAAGTAGTTCGGCGTGGGAGTTTACTGGGATATAAATTTTGGACAGAGACTTGCTACGGGCCAATCAAATGTTAGTGAATTGTGTAAATACGTTTGTGCTGGAATTATTCTCGGTTGATATATGACCAATGGACCAGAGCTCCAGATAAGCTGCGTCTTTGCTAAATACCCAATTAAAATTACCAAAAACCCCAATTGAATTCAGAAGTAGCGAGTATCAAAAAGCAATAACAATTTTGTGGTACCTATGTTGCTGAAAACAATAAACAGACCACAAATATAGCATATTTGTCTTACTTTCCATGAAAACACATCTTGGTATTTATTTCATTAGAATTGTCTCCAAGGAGACGATTATAATGAAATGCCAAGACATGTTTTCATTTCGAAGCAAACTATTCAATAATTGCTGTCTGTTCATGTGTAAACAGTAGTGTGGTTTTATTGTACCCAATTAAACATTTGAAATACCCAATTGCTTCAGAAATGATGGAGTGAAATTAGTCAATTACTAATTCTGGAGCCCTGCAATGGACAACATAATAATCAAATGTATCGTACTAATTATGCTGGTGATAACAAATATTGACAACTTAAGTTACAGAGAGAGCATTCCCTTTAACAATGCGGCAGTTGTCTTGTATTTTAATTTCAATCTGGTTTCATCATTCAAATATTCAACAAACGGTTTTCTTTTGAACGATAAAACATCAATTGTTCCCTAATGTTTTCAGTCCACTATCTATATAACATACAATCACAACACGGGGAGAAATGGTTGTCTAACTGACATGAGGATCGTTACAAAGAGCCTGGAGCATGGTACGATGGGGGCGAATTCTATGCACAGGCAGTGGAAGTATGAAACATACAAATTTGCTACCTTGAGTATTTCAACGTTTATTTTTTTATTAAGAAATGTTATTTTAAAATGCAACATTTTGTCTGTTACTGCAATCAGGAATAAAAATGTCTGTTTAAATTATGCACACAGTTCAGAATGTTTAACCAGTACATGTCTGGATCAGTCCGACAAGTGTCTACAGTGTTTGCCAGACCGGTATGGCAGGCACTATAGCATGGCTGTCTTATTCCTTTACATCTCCTTTTTTTCTTTGTTACTAGTCTACTCAACTAACCTAAGATTCTCTTCTGTTTTGGGTGCGGGGATGTATGTAAGGAAATATAAAGACATTAGATGGCTTCTGCTTCTGGCACATGTAATGATGCAAAATTTAAACTCGTTGGAGGACACAATATAGCATCACTTGATGTATCACACTTCCACTGCAGGTCTCATAAATTCTCTCTCACATCAAACCATTCTTCCGTCTCCTTGTAACGCTTCTCTGTCGTTTCCAGAAGATCACTTCCCACCGTGTTGTGAGTGCATGCTATGTATATACTGGCATGACAAACCTTCTGTAGCAATTGGCACTGTATTATTTGTCAAAGAAAAATGTTTGCTGGATGTTTTGTAATAATTCCAGCACAAAAATATTTACACAATTCCCTAACATTTGATTGGCTAGTAGCAAGTCTCTGTCCAAAATTTATATCCCAGTAAACTCCCATGCCGAACTACTTTCCGTAACCGTGAGGCGCAGTTAAAATAATTCTTAAGAAAACGGAAAATAAACACATGTTCTTGATGAATTTATTTCAAATGCTGGAATTATAAGGAATGAATGGCATTTTTGTGGAATTTATCGGGGATATAAACTTGGAAAAGTCGCGGGAATACTGGACGAGGCCGTCCAGTATTCCCACGACTTTTCCAAGTTTATACCCCGATAAATTCCACAAAAAGGCCATTCATTCCTTATAATTCCTATAATAATAAAACCGCGTGGAATTACCTAATATAAATTAAACCATTGTCAATTTATTATATTTCATGTTGATGTTTTATTTATATTGCCATCATTAGCATGCTAGACATTTGGGCATTATTTTGTACATCACGAGTAGGTCTATCACGCATCAATCAACACTGGTTGATAATCATGTTTTAAAATGCAACCAAACATTGGATACAGATTCATGCATACATTGCTGAAATTTCAATTCTTGTGCAGTAACATGTTCTTCATCTAACAAAATACTTATTAAAAATATAAAATTCTAAAAATATTAATAAATAAAATGCTAAAACTATTTGCTTGGAAATGAAAATGCTACAGGATTTTCCTGAATATAAAAATACTAAAAATATGTGCATGGATTTAAAAATAATTTTAGTGAACAAAAATGTGCGATTTGAAACAAATGTAGATCTCAGTCACACTTGGTATGATAGTGTAATCTGACAACACCAGTAGCCTATTTCATCAACATTGCAAAGTATACTTTACTAGCAAAGTTTACTTTGAGGGAGTAATCATTTATTTTTCCTGAAATGCATTATTTCATATAGAACTAACAAATGCATGTATTTCATGATTAAAAGTATGCAGAATTATTATACTGAATTTATTACATTATCACAGCCATAATGGCTGTGATAATGTAATAAATTCAGTATAATAAAAATTAATAAATTTATCATAAAATTGAAAATTTCTCCCTCAAAGTATACTTTGCTACTAAAGTATACTTTGCAATGTTGATGAAATAGGCTACAGACTTCTTTCATTTCTGGCCAGTGTAGACCCTGATCAGCCTGTGTACCCACATAGTTAACCTAAATTGTATGGCTATCATGCAAGGCGACTTATAAATTTGGGTTACCTGATAATGATTCTGGATATTTCACTGGGTGATTTTGAACAGTCAATACCCTTATCATCATTTATCAGAAATGCAATAAGTCAGGTTTTCTCAGATTGTGACCCATGTTTGTTAGCAACAATACAGTTACCTCAGTGATATTATGGCAAACAGTGTAGGTCCTGTTTCCAAGTGTCACATGCTTGATTTTGTCATCTGTGGGTCCATGTATTCCAAGGTGGAGAATCGATGGCTATAAGGGGCGGTTGGAGGCCATATTGGCCCCACGGCTGACAAAATGGAACCAGCGTAGTCACAGATCAGCATGCACGTTGTCTGTCTGATCAAGGCATATTCTGTTTGCCATTTGAGCACTGCAGTTCATTGATTGCTACGAATTTAACATATTCCATCTGACCACAAATCACAAGTCTTAGTAATCTGTGTTTCGGTTTCTGTGTGATTTTGTTGTACATGTATATCGTTACAAAATAAATGCAGTAGCTCCATTTTGTAGTTTAGGCCGGTGATTATAACATTTGTGAGCATAAATTCAACTTCAACTTCAAATTCAACGCAAAATCTAACAGTTTGATTGGCTGAGCCTGGCTCAGGCTCAGCCAATCAAACAGTCAGATTTTGGGTAAGTTATTCGAGTATATTCTTTGGTTTTATAATCCTGGCTTTAGGATGACTACTATATTGTATTTGTGATTCTTCTTGACTTTTCCGTAATGCCCACCGCCCCACGCCAGTCTGTGGCTATATAACTGTGTCCAAGTAAGGTGGCCGCGAAAGTTGGATATGGATGGAATGGTGAACAATGCAGATCCTGATCAGACTGTGCGGATGTACATGCTGATCTGGATCTACACTGGTTGCAAAACCCATAAACCCCATTTCTCCAGTCACATACACATATTGGAATTTTAAGGAGTTAAATGCGAGGGAGCGATAGCGACCGCAGCATTTAGTTCCTTAAAATCCAAAATGTAAACAATAACATACTTAATATTAGCCATGTTTATAATGCAGTCTCCCATCCGTGTATTGATTTTCCAATTCCCGATAACCTGTTCGACAGCAAATGGAAACTCAATACTCGGATGGAAGACTGCATTATATACCTGGCTAATTATCAGTATGTTATTGTTCATGTATTGGATTTTTCAGAAACTAAATGCCGCGGTTGCTAGCGCTCCATCGCATTTAATACCTTATGAAATCCTATATGTGAATAATAACGTACACGTCAATATAATTATAAAACATAACTACTTATGCATGTGGTTTTCAATATTCGTTTCCTCTGATCAAACTGTATTATTTAAATAAGTAAAACGAACATTTGTTTTATTGCTCTTACACTGATTTAGAACTAAGATGTTAAGTAGAATCATTAAGACTCAAGAACGCCGCCTGGTAAATAATGATAATTATTCAAATACAGAGACAGTTTGAAATACGTCTTCACAGAGCATGGGAGGACCAGGAAAAGAAATTTATCCCGTCAACACAGTGCGTATGTGCCGTGAAACGCGGTACCGTGAAACATTTTTGATATCCTGTCAATACGACTTAATCACTGCGTTTGAATATGTGCGGTGGCTGGGTTTATATTTTTGCATTTTACAGCCATTTGTAGGTGTTGACGGGATAAATAGAATAGTAGGTTCGTGCCGTGAATGGGAAACAATATCAGGCGCGGCACGAAAACGGGATGTGCTCGGCAGAGCCTCTCCCATCCCGTTTCCTGAGCCGTGCCAGATATTTTCCCATTTACGGCACTAACCTACTATTCTCTATATGACCATCGCCAACAATTCGAAAATGAAAACGGAGACAGTGTAAGTGACGTAGAGGAAAGCCAGGAAGAGTTAGACATATTGACACTGGGTGAGTCAGGGTCTATACGTGTAACAACTTAAACAACAAACGCAGAGCCACCGCCGAAAACTGTTAAAAAAAGAGCGTTTGTATATGAGAGCAGATACCTTCAGCAATAGAATTGTAGATAACTTGAACAAACTTTCCGATGATATTGTTACGGCACCCTCCTTGAACGTGTTTAAAAGCAGATTGAACAAAAGGTGACATAAGCAATGTGTATGATCACGTGGTTACAACATCACGTACTGAAACTTCCAGAAGCCTTCCGATTCAAAGTACGTATTCTTTTATATTTTGTCCTTATTGTGTAACGGATTTTGATGAAATATGGCGCATCAAACGCGTCTTGTTAAGCTGCATTTGGTGGTCTCGGTACTTTGGCCCAAAATTCTGTCGTTTTTGCGAAGAATCGATGTCCGTGTCTACTGACACGGAAATCGATTCTTCGCAAAAACGATGTACGTATGTGCCGATCTCGGAGACCGCCAAATGCAGCTCATGACGATGCGTTTGCTGCGCCATATTTCATCAAAATCCGCTGCCTATTACAGAAAATATCAAATAATACTTACTTTGGAATGGGCGCTCTTTCAACACTTGCAGCCATTGTTTTGTAACCACGTGATCATGCACCTTGATAACCATCCAAATTAATTCGACCCTATGTGTTACCACGTCGCAACCAAACCAGTGCCAGTAAAATGAAACCAACGTCCAAATGCGTCGATAGAAGTCGATGGGATGGACTAGACGTCTACGATACAGAAAGTAAAGTAGGGTATTCTAAGTTACACACCATTAACTACGGGGCGCCAAGTGGGACATGGCTCAATTTTGTCAACAAAATTCATTTTTGTGCCACAAAATTCAATTCTGTGTCACAAAATTCACTTTTGTGTCACAGAATTCAATTTTGTGTCACAAAATTCAATTCTGTGCCACAGAATTCAATTCTGTCCACAAAATTCAATTCTGTGTCACAGAATTCAATTCTGTGTCACAAAATTCAATTCTGTCAATTCTGCACACGCATGTAAGAAGGACTACCATTGGTCAGAAACTGCACTGGAGAAATGTATGGAACAATATTTCTGCAATAATTAAATCCTGTGTACTCACTTGTGCTTACTTACAATTGACATCACATGTGTTCAATTACTGTTCCATGTGGCATGTGTACTGTTGTATCATTTGTACTTACTATTGCATTCGTTTAATTACTGGTCCATGTGACATGTGTATAATTGTATCCTTTGTAATGACTATTGACTACTCGTATTGTCCTCGTATTGTCCTATGTGTTATTCATTTAACTACATGCATGACGTTAATAATTAGCTAGTTGAATGTTACACTTCTAATTGCATGCATCATACTGACACATTAGATTTATTATTATGATATGTGACCTTTGTCCTTTGTATTCACAACTGACTACTTACACGTTATAATTGTATGGGGGTATGTGTCATTCTTTTAATTGTGTGCTCGTTTAAAATGTTTGAAATGCACTGCGCCAAACTTGTTCAATTGCAATCACCAAGTAATAAATACACAAACTTATTAAGAAATATGTTGCAATTAACAGTGTTCACTACTCACTAGTCCCCACCAACTACAGACTTATCAGTAAGAAACATCATGTTTTATTCCGGGGAGGGAACTCTCATTTAATGCAGTCTCAATTCTTATTCCGGGGACCTAACTCGTGGAAGGCCTCATTAAATTCCGTAAGATGTCGGAATATGTCCGGAAAACGTCGCAAAAAGTAAACCTTTTTGTTGTCATATTAATTTATTTTTTTATCGGGAAACATATTTATTTAATAAAAGGCTTTGGTTTATTTAGCCTTAATCAGCAATAATTGACAATAATTTTGTATAAAAACAAATACGAAACTAAGATTCAACTCGACAATCCTAAACGAAAAGGCGGTTTTTTATGTTTTGCTTTTGCTTTTGCCGGTATACTGCTTTTTGCTTTTCTTTTGCTTTTGCCGGTATACTGGTATACCCTCACACATGAGTGTTATCACCAGTTGAGTGCTAGGGGAAAATCAGAGGAAAAACGAAAAAGACTAGATAGAGCAGTAGGCCAAGGAACGGTAGAAGGAAGCATAGAGAGAGAAAGAAAAAGAGAAAGAAGAAGGTTTAGAATTAAATGAGTCTGGAGTGCTGAACCTTCAAGACCTGAGCCTTAAAGGAATCCAGCGACTCTGCCAGGCAGGTGTCAGTGGGCAGTTGGTTCCACTGTACAACGGTTCTGGGGAAGAAGGAGAAACGAGTGTAGTCTTTGTCGGCACGCAACTGGCGGTATTGGTGTTGGCGTCTACCAGTGCCTCGTGTTAAGTAGTTATCCTCATTTATGGCTACAAGATTGTTCCTAATTTTGTACAGCATACTCAGTCTGGCATCGACTCTCCTCTGTTCAAGTGATCTCCACTCCAGACTGTGCAGCATATCGGTTACACTAGATGTGTTGTGATAACGGTTAGAAACCCATCTTGCAGCCCTCTCTGGACCATCTCGAGTTGGTGTACAAGCCTATGCAGAGTTAAGTCACCCTCATTGTCTTTGCTAATACTCTTGGGGTCCCAGACTGTGGAACAGTATTCTAGTTTAGGACGAACAAGGGATTTATAAGCTCGTTCTTTGACAATCTTCGAGTTGATCCTGAGGTTACGTTTCAGAAAACCTAGAGTCTGATTGGCCTTAGATGAGACGGAGTTTATGTGTTTATTCCACTTCAGATCGTGGCTGATGTTAACCCCGAGGTACTTAATACAAAGGAACTGAAGAAAGGAATTTGGCCATGGAGAGAGTAGTTATGCATAACAGGAGCCTTCCTGGTGGTAATGTGAATAACCTCGCATTTGTCAGGATGAAAATACATTTGCCAGTCGGATTCCCATCTCTCGAGATTATGAAGGTCCTCTTGAAGTTTGTTGCAGTCAGATGGGCTATGTAAAGCTAAGTACAACAATGTGTCATCTGCAAAGAGCCGGACAGTACTATGGGGTGTGTACTCCGGGAGGTCATTAATATAAACAAGAAATAACGCAGGACCAAGCACAGAGCCTTGTGGAACACCAGATAGTACTGGAACGGACGTAGAAGCTTTCCCTTCAAGGACGACACGCTGAGACCTACCACTAAGAAAGGATCCTATCCAACCGAGTGCTAATCCCTTCACGCCATAGGATGAGAGTTTGTAGAGGAGCCTATTGTGTGCTACCTTATCAAAGGCCTTAGCGAAATCCATGACTACAACATCATTCTGTCTACCACTCTGCATGTTGAGGGCTATGTCGTGAACAAATTCAATAAGTTGACTTTCACAGCTACGCTTCTCCCGAAAGCCATGCTGGAGGGGATAAAGAATATTGTTCCTATTGAGATGCTGCATCATATTACTGCAAACAATGTGCTCCAAGAGCTTACAGCAGATACAAGTTAGAGAGACAGGGCGATAGTTCGAAGGTGTCGTTTTGTCACCTTTCTTGTATATTGGTGTTACATTGGCTTGTTTCCAAATGTCTGGTAGGGACTGTTGCTGAAGTGAGGTATTGAAAAGTAGAGTAAGAATTGGCGCAAGTTCAGCCGAGAGGCGCTTCAGAATAGTAGGAGTAATATTGTCTGGGCCTGGGGCCTTGGACTCTGACAGTTTTTGCAAAAGTTTCTGTACACCATTTTCTGTTACCTCTATCTCAGGCATGTCATTTTCTTTTCTGGAAAAAAGGTTTGAAACATATTTGCAGTAAGAAACGAGTTTCATGGGAGTTTGCTGAGAGAAAACAGAGTGGAACTGGTCATTAAGCAAATTGGCTTTTGAGATTGGATCGGTAATAGATACTCCGTTTTCTCTTCAGGGATTTAAGTCCAATAGCATCTGTTTTTTGTGCTTAATAAAAGTCCAGAAACGTTTTGTAATATTGAAGTTTTCAGTTACTGAATTTTCATCTTTTGGAGTAATTAAGTCCTCAACATTACTCCCAGTAAGCTCCTCTGCTCAGTGTCTGTATATGGTGTTTAAGAGTTTTTAGTTTACTTGAACCTTCAGGGTAGGTTTAGCTCTGTTTTTAAAGTAAAGTTTATCCCGTTTCCTAATAAGACGCCTTATTTTACCATTAATCCAAGGTTGTCTATCTTTTAACTTTGCAGTTTTGTGCGGTATGAACTGGCTGATGGCTCTTTCGAGCTCCGAAGTGATATTGACCCATAATTGGTTAACCGGGGTTGAAGTGTCAAAATTTTGCAATAGGCTTTCCCAAAGGTAGTAATGCTTTCTCTAAGTCCCTCCCAATCACCCTTACTGTAGAGCGCAATCTTCCTGGGGGTTTGCTTGTTTTTAATAGGCCTAATGTCAATTTCAGTTAGGACAGCATCATGGTCACTTACACCTGGATCACTTTGCATGAAGAAATTATATTGGGGTTGTTTGTGATAACAAGGTCAAGGATGTTGTTGCCCCTGGTGGGTGTGTCTACAAGTTGAGTCAGGCCCATGTCGTCTAAGAGGTCAACGAACTGAAAGGTAAGAGTGGGATAGCCACAATTCTGTTTTATACAGTTGTTTGGCCAGTCGTATCCGGGAAAATTCATGTCTCCTGCAATAATAACATGGGAACCAGTCATACCCAATCTCCGAAGTGACTCGGAAACTGGTCTAAACTAGAGCTGTTGCCCTCACTAGGCTTGTAGTAGCTACATAAATAAAGTGGTTTACATCCAGTAACCTCCATTTTCATCCAGGCAATCTCGCAGTCTGTATGCAGGTCGGGGACCTCGCTGCAAATAAAGTCATCTTTTGCGGCAATAATTACCCCACCACCTCCCCGTTTTCTGTCAACCCGAACAACATTTTCCATGTACTGTCTGGGTAAGATTTCACCCAAGTGAATAGTGGCATCTATCTTGGTTTCGACCCCTATGATAACATCAGGGTTTACGCTATCGATCATGTTACTAAGATCAGTACTGTGGGCCACGATAGAATTAATGTTTACACTCAGTACTTTCAGAGGTTTTAATGTACGACATGTGCGTGTAGGTTTTCCTGTACGAGGGAGTCGATGAGAGGTTCTTGGGGAAGAACTGTATGTGGGATCTCCTGGGCTGCTCTGCTGAGAAAGTGTGCTGAAGTTGCATGGCTTATGGGCTCAAACCTGTTTGTCGTGATCAGGTCATCAATAAAGTTTGATGACACAGTATGCTGATTAATTGCATTGCAATTGAGACAGTGCCAGCTTACACTGGTGTTCTGTAGTGTATGGAAGGTGGCTTCGCCTATATCCTCCTGACAGTCAATGTGGAACCAAATAAAACAAGTCTCACAAAACACGGCATTCCTAGACCAGGTTACATTTGTTTCACAAGCTCCGCATGGGTAAATGCTGTTCCCACTAGTTTCTGTAATGCTAGGACCTGGGTTGGTTTGTACGTCACCTGATACCGAGACCAGTAGGGTGCAGATGTAGAAGAGCAGTGACAACAATTGTTTCTCTGAATGTCAAAATTTTGGCATTTTCCGTTTTTCAAAAAGGAAAAAATGGTGGTAAAATAATTGCTACTCACATTCATTTTGTATTCTAAAACCATCAGCATTCATTTGCAAAAATGAGTCAAAAACGGGTAGTCCAGTTTGATATGGAACATGGCGCAGTCTGGAAAGCAGGCCCCGGCAACAGAGGACTGTTGTCAGCATGAGAGTCAGTGCCAGAATGGGTCCGTTGGGTCTAAACATGGTGTATCTGATGAAAAATCTCAATAATGTAGTAATATCAACAACAATACATGGGCGCCGCCATCTTGGATGGTCACGTGATCAATAGTGATGTTTCGTGGCCGACAAAGAAAACACACAAACTCCACTCCCCGTGAACAGTCGCCACTTGTAACAAGTATAATAACCTTACCAATGACCTAAACCTGCCTGACAATTACTCAAATAATTTTAAATGAACATAGACATAAAGATATAGTAGAAAAAAGATCACTCAGACAACGGAAGACTTTATAGTTTCGCGCATGCGCACTCTCAGTCACTGGTATACCCTCACACTGGTATACCCTCACACATGTTCATCGATTGATTGAAAATAAGACAGTAAGACAGTTTTCTATATATCCATGCTTAGTAGGCTATTTGCGAGAAGTAGGCACTCCGGCATTACAGTGGGCGATCTTATATATAGTTTGCCGAAATAGTCCAGCCTACAGCTGTACATTGTCACATGATATCATTGTGATTGACCCAGTAGACGTTGCTTACCAGTAGCCGTTTGTTTCACAACTTTCTACATCTATTGGGCTATTCCAGTTTATATAAGTACCCCCCTGAGGAAGAGAAAATAAGTGCGATGGTGTACAATTATAAGTCTGACGAGTTGAGCATAGTTCCGAGTTGAGTACAGAAAAAGTTTCCTAACCTCGGCCCGAGGTTATGAAACTTTCCATACTCGACTCAGAAATACTATTTAGAACACATATTCTTGCTCGGCTCGTAAAATTATAAGAAATTATTATTTCTATGTTAATACACATAAGGACATTGACCTGGGGTTGTAATACTATTTAGAACACATATTCTTGCTTGGCTCGTACAATTATAAGTCTTGACGAGCTGAGCATAGTTCTGAGTTGAGTACAGAAAAAGTTTCATAACCTCAGGCCCAGTTATGAAACTTTTTCCATACTCAACTCTGAACCATGCTCAACTTTGACAGATATTTAACACATATTGCATTTGTTGGAAATTATGTTTTCTGTGTTTATACACATAAGGACATTGACCCAGGGTTGTTTTGACCCAGGGTTGTAATACTATTCTCGAAGTCGGACTTGATCCAATTCACACATCCGGTATCTCATACTCGCCTCCTTTCTGAAGAGCTCAGGGGGAAATTTACGGGTTTTGCTCTATATTTACATCATTTTCGAGTGCTTTAAACAACTAAATTCCAATCGTTAAATCAAATTTGTATGCATATTTATAATGTTAAATAGTCATTTAAAAATGTTCTTATGACGATTTAGTATTTTCGTGGTTCTAAATGTGAAATATTCTGGCACGAAAATGATGTGTTGTAGAGCAAAATGTACCGATGGACCCCCAAACATATCAGGTCACGTGACTAGTGATACGTCACGCCGACTTCGAGAATTTAGAAGACATAAAAAATGAAATGTCAGTGAATGTAGTTCTTGATCTGGATTGACCAGGAGCATGTTTCACCATCGATCTAAAGGGAGCAATCATTTTTTTTCTTTCTCGATTTGATTTATCTATCACCCACATGGGTGATAATTTATCTATTTATTGCGGCTCAAAGTCTCCTATATCAGTATATGCTTTTAAAAATTATTTATTCATTTAACCATACAAACAATTTAGATGTCGGTGTTCTTGTCAATATTTTATTTATTTCTATATTAATATGTATTGGCAGCTCATTGGAATGCGCTATGACATGTATATAAAATGTAAAAACATTTCAACGTCAAATGTCATAGCAATTATCATTTACAGGATATATGTATTTTGGCGATAGTTAGTTACAGATTGTCACTGTGGGTAACTAAATCTGGCGTACTGTTCTGATTGTTTGATTCTATGTGTATGGTTGGGATCAACCAATCAGTCTCTCGGTTTGATAAAAAAAATTATAACTTTGGCCGAAGCTCTCGTATATCTTGGTGGAATACTTTAAGCGTGTCGCGTGACACGTGTATTCTTGTACATTCTGAAATCCGTATAATTGTATATTTGTGATGTGTGGTACTGTGTTGTATTGTTGTGCGTATTATTGGTTTCACATCCCTGTGATTCCACATACCTGTGGACTTTCTACACACCTGTGGTTTTTGCACACCGTGTGGCATGTACCATTTGCCATGTACAATGTGCGTGCAATAAGGGGGCTTATGTTGTATTGGTGGAGATACGTTTATGCGTGTCATTTTGCGGATTTTTATATACGTCTATTTTATGAGCAATGTTTTACTGATGTCACGCCATATTTGCCACACTATGCATGTGTGTGGTAGAGAACTCGTTGACTGCGTGTGCTGGTTTCGCTAGGGAAAAGATACCTTTTAGTATTACGGATGTCCACTGTCCGTGCCAGCCGAGTTTGTCCGCCGTGTCAGTTGTTCATATAAGGGACCTTCTGTAGGTGAAGCCAGATATAGCGCAGACCATACCATGGTCTGCCCCTGTTATGTATGCTACGGGTTAGTGTTTCATCATAGCCTGGTACTGGCCAACACGGATATATCAGATCCCATAATGGTGATGTTTTGTGTCGTGATATTTCCGTAAATGACCACGATATTTGAGTTTAGTATGTGCTACACTCTCATTTGAGTGTATAGCCGTAGGACGTTATGGAGGGGTTTGGCGGGGCCAATAAGCGACCTTCGCATTGTCGAGACCAGTCGAGTAGATTTCGGATTATGAGATCTGGGTCTATAGTGAGCAGATTTATGGTAGTGTGGGGTATACCATGTTGGATGGTATTTATTCCACGAGGGCTGTACACTGGTTGGTTGAATTTTAAGAATTTGGCGTGGGAACATATATTTATGCCAAATATAACCCACGGGTGACATGGCAAAAGCCATGGTTTTGTAGTATTTATGTGAGATGTCGTACGAGGGGTAGGCATATCCATTATTCCGTGCATGGTTTCACTGGTGCGTATATAAGCGATGTCTCGCTATGTGTGGCGGGACACATATATTCTGGTTACAGAAGACTAGTACTGTATTCACCAGTGACACGGAGGATTTTGGTATGTACCTAGAACATTTTATTTCAGCTGTGATTTGCCGTTGTTCGATTCCCGTTTTAGTCTGTTGTGCATCCTGTCTGTCTGTCTGTGCGTATTCGTCCAGTAATTGGAGATTCATTTCATTTTTGTAGCCTCTTGAGAACGCTCCAGCGAGCCACATTGGACGTTTTGGTCCACTCGTTTGAGGCAGACCCCAGTCAGTGCAGAGTATCGGGTCGTCCGAGTGTCCGTACGTCTGTCTGGCGCAGTGTGTGTAGCAGCTCGGGTACAGGCCTGTATAGAGCAGTGTGTGATAGCTACCTCGCGTACAGCAGACAGTCACAGCCATTAGTTTAGTGAAGTGAAACGCCATACACACTTATCATATAATTATACTACCACCGAGTTGAATGTCACCTAAGTGAAACTTTTCCCGGCGTCTTAGCCAACGTGATAATCGCCATTTTTGTATTATATCGGAACTTTACATCCGGTCTACCACTTCCGGTATTACACCCATTGATTCACCATGGATACTTTACATCGGGTCTACCACATCCGGGTTGCTACAGTCGAGTGATACCATAGGAACTTTACTCTGGTCCACCATTTCCGGAGATAATACTACCTGTGGAACTTTACTTCCGGGAACCAGCTTCCGGAACATTATCGTTATTGACTATCATGTGATGTACCACATCCGGCTTTGACTTTGACATTCATACTTTGGAAATATATTGCATAGGCAATACATATGATACTTTGATAGTGTATGGTAATACTCCTATCATGGCATATCATGGCTAAATAAAGGATTGTAGTAAGAACTACATTATATATGTTTATGGATTAATCCACTTGAAGTTGGATTATAGCCATATTGTGACTAGAACCTCATATTGCGGGTGAGGCAGACCTTGGGACCTTGATACTCAGAGGTTACACTATCTATGAGATACGCCAGCACTGGGTAGCTCAGATGATTGTCATTTGTCCTCCAATGTTCGTTATGCCATGTTATACTTGTATGTTATTTCACTTTGATTAGCGATCATCAAAGTACTTGTGCATTCATACTATTGTCCACTACGGGACCATTGAGATACCACATACCGAGTTTATTCGTCTATAGCTTTTTAAGTTGCGTTAAAGTATAACAGTCGATTGGCTTACAACCTTGTAGTAATTGAATAGTATCATGCACAGTACAGTGATGTTCGCATATCAATGTATCATGTATTTCCTGTGTGTTCCCCATGTAATATAGTGTACATTATAAGTGATTAAGTGACTACGTGTACTTATCTACTCTGGCCTATCCCTTACACTTCAACTGCATTGTTACCAACTTTTCGTTCGTCAGATCAAGCTATATTGGCCATTAACGTCATAACAATTGAAGTATACTTGGTTCATATGATAATTGGGGGAGACAATTTGTCTCGATCATTCCTGACCTTGGTAATGACCTTGACAATGGTGTCAGAAGTGGGGTTTTGTTTCCTCTTTTTATAATCAGTTTCTTCAAAGCAGTTGAAGTAAGGAGGCTAGAATAGCTGTACCCTAGTGTCGTCAAATTCAATCTTGTATTTGTTTGCCTTGGGAGTTAATGTAAGATGCCCTCCAACACTTAGGCACTAATACATCACCACATACATGATTTGACTACCTAGGTACAGAAGTGTAGAGGTGAGACGATCTTGTGAGATAGTCGATGTAAGGGTCATTGTAATTTTTGATTTGTCAACAGTACTTCCCTGTGATGATGGGCACAGCGGGTGTTCTAGGTTAGCACTAGACACTTCTGCATCTGAGGCGAGATTACTACCACTATTATATTGTGTATGAACAATATTATATCCTGCCAGGTGTCTATAACCAGTCCCAAATATTTGTGTCCAGTACCTTAGAGAGGGAATGGTAAATATACCATTACATTAGACTATACTATATACCGGATTGACTTACCCGATGAGAAACTTATACCGTCGTTAGGAGTAGAGACCGGATTGATTTACTTTAACCTTATAGACGTGAAGCAAGAGACTCGCACAAATCACCAAGTGATTTGAGTGCTAGAGACCTTGTGTACCGTCGGGTAAAGCGTGTAAATCGATTAATCCGGAGTTGAGTTGAGAGTGAGAATGTCGTCCATTAAGGAGCTAATGGACATAGGCAAAAGCTTAGGGCTAGCAGATTCAGAGTTAAGGGCCTTTGTAAAGGAAGAGCAGGAGAGAGAAAGACAGGAAAGACTAGAGGCTAGGCAGGCTGAGAAAGATAGGTTAGATGCTGAGCGGTTGGCTAAAGAGGTTGAGCGACAGGCTGAGAAAGATAGGTTAGATGCTGAGCGGTTGGCTAAAGAGGTTGAGCGACAGGCTGAGAATGATAGGTTAGATGCTGAGCGGTTAGCTAAGGAGGTTGAGCGACAGGCTGAGAAAGATAGGTTAGATGCTGAGCAGTTAGCTAAGGAAGTTGAGCGACAGATGGAGAAAGATAGATTAGATGCTGCGCGGTTAGATAAGGAAGCACATCGGTTAGCCAATGAAGCACAGTTAGATCTAGAATTTAAATTGCGAGAACTCGACACTAAGCATCAGGTAGAAATGGCAAAAGTAGAAAGAGAAGTAGTAGATGAAGATAGGCATGATAGGGACTATGGCAGAGCATTCGGTCCGAAGCTGCCACATTTTGATCAGAATAATGACAACATGGATAGCTACTTAGCTAGATTTGAGAGGTACGCAGCAATTCAAAGGTGGGGAAGAGATAAGTGGTCACTACACTTGAGTGCGTTATTGAAGGGCAAGGCATTAGATGTATATTCTAGACTACCTATTGATGATGCTCTTGACTATGATAAGTTGAAATCCGCATTGTTGAAATGTTTTGATCTAACGGAGATGGGTTCAGACGCATGTTCAAAAAACACCAAACCTGATCACAGTGAAATCATTTGTGCAATATGTCAGTCGGTCAAAGAACTATTTAGATAGATGGTTTGAGTTAGTAAGTGAATAGAACATATGAAGGAGTATTAGACTACATGATCAGAGATCAGATGTTAAGTATATGCAGTCGTGAGCTCTACTTATTTCTCAAAGAGAAAACATTTGACTCGATAGATCAGATGGCGGTTCAGGCAGATTACTTTGCAGAAGCTAGAGGAGGTAGCAAGTATGTAGTTCAGAGGAACAGTACTAGCAACAGAACTGAGTACAGGTCAGTAGATAACCAGAGGCGCAAGGTAAGTAGTGCGGATAATCGATCCAGAGATAGGAGTCGAGATAGGGACAGATATCAGAATAGAGACCACAATAGAAGCCCAAGTAGGGGTAGTTATGATAGAAGCCCGAGTAGAGGTAGTTATGACAGATAGTACCAGCAGAACGGCTAGATAGGCATCGCGGGACATGTTACCATTGTGGCAAAGAAGGTCACATGTCCTACGATTGTCCTAAGCGTGACCGATCCTCAGCTTACAAAGCAGCAGCAGTCGAGGAAGAGAAACATGTAAGTTTTGCAGATAAAGAACAGAGAGGTCGGTACAGAGTAGAAGTAGAGGTTAGAAGTGGAAGGCACACTAGAGGCAGAGGTAGAGGTAGATGGCAAAACACGGAAAAACCAGGGGAAAACCAAGGAAATTTCTGTGTGGTTGATACCGACACCACTATTGTATGTTCAGGTAGCGAGATACAGCCGGAGTTGATTAACGGATGTACATTTGGTATGGATAGGCTACCCGTAGCAGAGGGCACATTGAATGGGAAAAAGGTCACAGTAATGCGAGATACTGGGTGTACCGGGGTGGTCGTCAGGGAAAGCTTAGTACAACCAGATCAGTTTTTAAGCAAAGTTTCAACATGCATGCTGGTAAATAGGAGCAAAATGAGTGGGAATTCCTACCGCCCGGGTAGATCTAGATACACCTTTTTTCAAAGGTCAGGTAGAAGCCCTTTGCATGACAGATACAATGTATGATGTTACCATAGGTAAATGTAGACGGGTCAGAGTTACGGTGATATCGGATTTTAGAGGCGCTAAATCGTGCGCAGTTGAAACTAGGTCACAAACGACAGCCCGAGACGAATCATATAAGACCCTCAAAGTCCCTACCGCAATCGCGAACGTATCACGCGATGAATTCAAAGAGGCGCAGGCACATGACGTCACATGGACGTCAGTTCGAAATAATGCAAAAGACGGAACGGTACGGTCAAGTAAGAACGGAAACAAATCGAAATTCGCATACCGAAAAGACTTGTTGTATCGTAATTTCGAATCGATAGGTCAGGTAGGATGTACCATCAGCTGGTAGTCCCAAAAACACTTAGGACTACCGTGATGAAAGTGGCACATGAATCAATCATGGCGGGCCATTTAGGGGTTAAGAAGACAACTGATCGAGTGTTATCAGAATTTTATTGGCCAGGCGTGGGCAGTGACATTACACGGTTTTGTAGGTCTTGTGACATATGTCAAAAGACTGTGTCAAAGGGACACATCGCCAAGGTTCCGTTAGGAACTATGCCGTTGATAGACACTCCGTTCAAACGAGTCGCAGTTGATATTGTAGGGCCAATTTTTCCAGCTACCGATCGGAAAGAATCGTTACATACTAACGTTAGTTGATTATGCAACTAGGTACCAGAAGCGGTACCACTACCAGGCATCGGGGCCGAACGAGTCGCGGAAGCTCTCGTGGATATGTTCAGTAGACTGGGTATCCCCGAGGAGATGCTCACCGATAGGGGTAGTCAATTTACGTCGGCAGTCATGGAGGAAGTTAGTAGATTGTTATCGCTGAGACAATTAACCACGACACCGTACCACCCACAGTGTAACGGTCTCGTGGAACGGTTCAATGGTACGTTAAAGCAAATGCTTCGTAGAATGGCAAGCGAACGTCCAAAGATTGGGACAAATACATTAACGCGCTCTTATTCGCGTATCGCGAAGTCCCTCAAGAAAGTTTGGCTTTCTCACCGTTTGAACTATTGTACGGAAGGACCGTTCGAGGTCCGATGAGCATACTAAGAGATCTGTGGTCCGAGAAGGACATAGAGGACAACGTCAAAACGACGTATCAGTACGTCCTCGACTTGCGCGAACGGCTCGAGAAAACATGCGAAATCGCGCATGAGAACTTGAAGAGTGCGTCCAAAAAGTACGCAAAGTACTACAACCGTAAGACTCGTAGTAGGCAGTATGCAGTGGCAGATCAGGTACTTGTACTACTACCGACAGACAACAACAAATTGCTTCTTAGGTGGAAGGGACCATACCCCATAACAGAGGTAGTTAATGAGTGGGACTATAGAGTTGACATGGGAGGGGAAGTTGAAAACCTTTCATGCAACATGTTAAAGAGGTACGAGACTAGGCCTGAGCACCCGGGGAAGGGAATACTCACTGTAATAAATGCGGCCGTGATAGAAGACACAGTAGAGGGGGATCCTAGTCCAAGTGGGTGTAGTGCCGAAGAAAACATGTTATATCCCAGGGGATTAGAGTCCGATACGGAGAGCAAAGTTGACCTGTCGCCTGATTTAGGCGGGAAACAAAAGACGCAAGTCAAAGAGATCTTACGGGAATTCACCCATGTCCTGAGGGACGCACCAGGACACACACATATAGAGGAACATGAGATAAAGTGGGCAGGCTACCTGAGCAGGATATCTGGGTAGATTCAGCTGTGCCAACGTGTCTCGCGATTATGCACGAAAGTGTAAACACTTTTTGTTTAGGGGGGAGATATGTCGCGTGACACGTGTATTCTTGTACATTCTGAAATCCGTATAATTGTATATTTGTGATGTGTGGTACTGTGTTGTATTGTGCGTATTATTGGTTTCACATCCCTGTGATTCCACATACCTGTGGTTTCACACACCTGTGGTTTTTGCACACCTGTGGTTTGGCATGTACATTTGCCATGTACAATGTGCGTGTAATAAGGGGGCTTATGTTGTATTGGTGGAGATACGTTTTATGCGTGTCATTTTTGCGGATTTTTATATAGTCTATTTTATGAGCAATGTTTTACTGATGTCACGCCATATTTGCCACAGACTATGCATGTGTGTGGTAGAGAACTCGTTGACTGCGTGTGCTGGTTTCGCTAGGGAAAAGATACCTTTTAGTATTACGGATGTCCACTGTCCGTGCCAGCCGAGTTTGTCCGCGTGTCAGTTGTTCACCATATAAGGGACCTTCTGTAGGTGAAGCCAGTATATAGCGCAGACCATACCATGGTCTGCCCTGTTATGTATGCTACGGGTTAGTGTTTCATCATAGCCTGGTACTGGCCAACACGGATATATCAGATCCCATAATGGTGATGTTTTGTGTCGTGATATTTCCGTAAATGACCACGATATTTGAGTTTAGTATGTGCTACACTCTCATTTGAGTGTATAGCCGTAGGACCGTTATGGAGGGTTTGGCGGGGCCAAGAAGCGACCTTCGCATTGTCGAGACCAGTCGAGTAGATTTCGGATTATGAGATCTGGGTCTATATGAGCAGATTTATGGTAGTGTGGGGTATACCATGTTGGATGGTATTTATTCACGAGGGCTGTACACTGGTTGGGTTGAATTTAAGGCGTGGGAACATATATTTATGCCAAATATAACCCACGGGTGACATGGCAAAAGCCATGGTTTGTAAGTATTTATGTGAGATGTCGTACGAGGGGTAGGCATATCCATTATTCCGTGCATGGTTTCACTGGTGCGTATATAAGCGATGTCTCTATGTGTTGGCGGGACACATATATTCTGGTTACAGAAGACTAGTACTGTATTCACCAGTGACACGGAGGATTTTGGTATGTACCTAGAACATTTTATTTCAGCTGTGATTTGCCGTTGTTCGATTCCCGTTTTAGTCTGTTGTGCATCCTGTCTGTCTGTCTGTGCGTATTCGTCCAGTAATTGGAGATTCATTTCATTTTTGTAGCCTCTTGAGAACGCTCCAGCGAGCCACATTGGACGTTTTGGTCCACTCGTTTGAGGGCAGACCCGTCAGTGCAGAGTATCGGGTCGTCCGAGTGTCCGTACGTCTGTCTGGCGCAGTGTGTGTAGCAGCTCCGGGTACAGGCCTGTATAGAGCAGTGTGTGATAGCTACCTCGCGTACAGCAGACAGTCACAGCCATAGTTTAGTGAAGTGAAACGCCATACACACATATCATATAATTATACTACCACCGAGTTGAATGTCACCTAAGTGAAACTTTTCCCGGCGTCTTAGCCAACGTGATAATCGCCATTTTTGTATTATATCGGAACTTTACATCCGGTCTACCACATTCCGGTATTACAACCCATTGATTCACCATGGATACTTTACATCGGGTCTACCACATCCGGGTTGCTACAGTCGAGTGATACCATAGGAACTTTACATCTGGTCCACCATTTCCGGAGATAATACTACCTGTGGAACTTTACTTCCGGGAACCAGCTTCCGGAACATTATCGTTATTGACTATCATGTGATGTAACCACATCCGGCTTTGACTTTGACATTCATACTTTGGAAATATATTGCATAGGCAATACATATGTATACTTTGATAGTGTATGGTAATACTCCTATCATGGCATATCATGGCTAAAGGATTGTAGTAAGACTACATATATATTGTTTATGGATTAATCCACTTGAAGTTGGATTATAGCCATATTGTGACTAGACCTCATATTGCGGGTGAGGCAGACCTTGGGACCTTGATACTCAGAGGTTACACTATCTATTGAGATACGCCAGCACTGGGGTAGCTCAGATGATTGTCATTTGTCCTCCAATGTTCGTTATGCCATGTTATACTTGTATGTTATTTCACTTTGATTAGCGATCATCAAAGTACTTGTGCATTCATACTATTGTCCACTACGGGACCATTGAGATACCACATACCGAGTTTATTCGTCTATAGCTTTTTAAGTTGCGTTAAAGTATAACAGTCGATTGGCTTACAACCTTGTAGTAATTGAATAGTATCATGCACAGTACAGTGATGTTCGCATATCAATGTATCATGTATTCCTGTGTGTTCCCCATGTAATATAGTGTACATTATAAGTGATTAAGTGACTACGTGTACTTATCTACTCTGGCCTATCCCTTACACTTCAACTGCATTGTTACCACTTTTCGTTCGTCAGATCAAGCTATATTGGCCATAACGTCATAACAATTGAAGTATACTTGGTTCATATGATAATTGGGGGAGACAATTTGTCTCGATCATTCCTGACCTTGGTAATGACCTTGACAAAGCGTCTAAATGACGTGTTTTATTCTATATCCCGAAAACTGACACAACATTATCATAAAGTTGATTGTCCGACCAGTAGCTGAATATAGTTCTTTTATTTGAATCATTATATATGGTGTCTTGATGGACCTAGTACTTAGAAGGGAATGTTCATACATATGTCCTTCCAAACACTTCTCTGCTTGCAAATAAACATTGCACACTTCCCTTCCAAAATAAAACATTATTTCTTAATCTTCTTTAGTAATACAATGTAGAATAGTGTCTCTACTAGGTGACGTACACAACAATAATTTGCAACACGAGCACGCATTTTGTAGGAATGATCACGAACATTTTTATTCCTAGTACGGGGTCCATCAACAGACTAATATGTATACATAGTAATACAACAGAAAGTTAAGAAATAGGCAAATTATTGTAAATAATGTGTTTTGTATGAATAAGACCGCACATGTATAGGTATGATAAAGTGACTAGGTCAGATACGACTACATAGCCACCAAAGCTGCAATTAAGGTACCAGTCCACCAAGATTTTAGAATTTTTTAGCAATTCTTGGCCGAGTGAGCACTTCCGCAAGTTTTTTTCTCAGATATCCTCTTCATATATTCACAGAGGCTGTTTGCTGTATACACCTGTTACATTATATGTCAAGAAACTTTAGTAGCTACACAAATCAAATTGGCATACAGCTAAGAGCATTTATAATGTGTGAAAGTTAGCATGTGGTGGTCAATTTCTGCACTTATTCCGTCATGGCCGCTGGACTAAAGGCGCCAGAAAGCTATGTGACGTGCGGAGTTTGCACCAACAAATAATGTGTGAATCAAGTCTACATGTATACCTGCCCACACTGATCATAGTCTGTACTGGTACTGAGTGTTTTGTTTTCGAGCCACAAACCTCTGTTTCAGACTGTTAAAATGGCGCCCAAAACAACAAACACACATTTCGAGCGGAAGATGCGTACAATTTTAATCTGAATATGCTCACTAAATGGCCCAGATCACAGTTTGGCACATAATTTTACAAATATTTGCTTTTGTCAGCTGAAAATAGCATAGGATGGGGAGTATTTAATTTTAAGTCACATTCAATCGCCACAGACAGGCAGTTTTGGAATATTCAGTAAAAAGCCCATAGGCAAACTACGAAACTAAGCCTTTTTCAGGTGGACTGGTACCAAAGAATAGCGAATATGTCAAGGTGGCAGTCCTCGGGCGATTTGGTTAGTTTCGAATTTTTCCTATGGGCCTTCTAGTAAATACATAAAAAAACACATGTCTGTGGCTTATGAAAATGTTCTGCAATTAATTAGCCAACATCATATGATGTTTTCCACTGCATAAAACACTTTTTGGCAAAAATATGTGATTTTGCTTGCATCTGTGTCATGCTGGCATGATTTCAGTTGCAGAAGAGTGCGAAACTGCTGCTCGGAATTTTCGTCCGAAATATTGGCAGCCATTTTATCTGTCAGAAAGGCAGGTCTGCTGCTTGAAAACAAAACGGTCGGTACCAGTACAGACTATGATCAGTGTGACAAGGTGTGATTGCAGAATTGGTACAATTAGCAAGTATTAGTGCAGTGTCCGCATGGGATATTTGAAATCCATGTTGTGAAATGTGTGGCCGCGGCCAAATAAATGCAGATTTGGGCACATTTTGTGTAAACATAGCAGAGTGCTGACAGCCTGTGCATTATGTCTGAGTTTGCATTTGTTGTTAATATAGCTCTTGTACCTATCAGGTAGTCAGTGCATGCATCAAACAGATTATGTGATTATTTGAAGTTAAAATATTCCTAAATTTGTTTCGGCTGGTGTCGCGGGCCCGAAAACTCCATAAATTGCCTAAAATGTGTGAGGACTGCCACCCAAGTGATCATAAATAATTCTGCTACGCCATTTGTCACCACCGAACATAAATTTCACAAGAAAACTTGCTATTTTCGGCATTGGTACGGAGATTACGGCGAGTTGATTTGCAGTAAAGAATGCACCAGTAATTCTTTGTTTTTATGGCGTAGTGTATATGGGCTGTCATTTGCCGTGTTGTCGACTTCCTCTGTGTTTTGTGTAATGTGTATTGGAAGTTGTGTATTGCGGTTTTAAGTTCACAGTCAAGATGGCGGACGGTGGTGCTGTTATGCACGTTGCAATTTGGGGACATTCTTTCGTTTCACGTTTGGCGAGTTTTGTTGAGAGGGAGCAGGGTCGCATCAACTTCGGCTTTTCAGAGTACAAGATGAAGGTTCACATTAAGGGATTTGGTGATCTGAAGTTGCACGACGGACGTTTGCATAGTTTTGATAAATCCTTGCTTTGTACTTGTAATATTGTTGTTGTAGACCTTGGTTCAAATGATCTGTGTGACCCAGCATGCAAAGACTAAATAACGAAGTATCAAAGTTTGTTGTGGACTTGTTGTCGTATTGTGAGTTTATTCATCATGGACTGCAGGTGCAGCGGGTCATAGTTTGTCAGCTGCTTCCTAGGAGACAGGAACCATATCCGGGTTACAACAGCAGAGTGGTAGAAGCCAATGTTGGTATTGAACAGGCTGTGACCTCGGGTGATTATGATGGCGTACAGTTCTGGAAACATCACTGTGGACTTTGGAATCCATGTCAGCAGATATTCGCCAGCGACGGGGTTCATCTCTCGTAGGACGGTGGGTGGCAGGTGGGAGCACGCGATGGGTAATTTAATGATCGGGGTTCATCCTTGCCGGAATCCCGACTGGAGACCTGGTTTGGCCCTCACATACGTCTTTGGCATTTTGTATGTGACAGTTGAATCTGGTTATACCCCTTATAAGAGTAATCCTACCGGTATTTACTTTTAAATAGGGGAAGGGGCCAAGTGACTTTGGTGCGGTATGGACCTGGCACCCGGTCAGGTTATTCTAATTTCAGGGCTGAATATGTTGTATCTCGATGTAAATATTCCGTTCTGATTTTGGGATTTTCCCCCCAATGCAGCAGGTTAAAACGAACCTGTTTGTCCGGCCTTACATGACCTTAGCTGTTGATAGGCCGTTAAACACCAATAAACAAACAAACAAGAATTGTGTGAGAAGAGTGTGAAGAATTGTGTACGTTGGGTGTTTAATAGTCTGCAAGGTAGGAGCCAATATTTTGGTTGGTCGGTTGTGCTCCAAACGATTACAGGACTTGGGGCCAGTGTCCTGTATGTAGGTTGGGGGTATGGTGACGGACTTCATCGACATGTTTTTATTTGCTCCCAATGTTGGTTTCAGCTTGTATTGGTCCGTTTCATTGCACTTGTGTATGTAGACAACTGAATTGTGGACACTTATGGGGGCCGGGAGCTGGTTGCTAACCTACTACATGTAACATTACTATTGGCTTCTAGCATTCTGAGGTTCATTCGTGTATGTGTTATTGACCTACATATTTACGTGTAAACTGGACCACAGAATGCATGTACTACACAATCATACAGTGTTTGTATATGGCCAGCTACTGAGAAAACGGACCTTAAAACAGATGCGAGCGGTGTGGGCCCGGATCGGTATGTGCCTCCGCGCAGTCTGATCGGGGTCTAGGCTGTTCGTTATTTTGTCAGTGAAGTACAATCAATAATTATAGCGAATTGCTTATTATCCACGCTGGTCTAGCGACACGTTTCCCCGGCCTGAAATGACCTTAGCTGTTGATAAGTCGTTAACACCAATAATTAATCAATTAGCAACACATTACACACATTGCGAGTGTTCAACATACAGATGGGTCCTGGTTCCAGGCCACAACTATTTATACCTTATATTCATAGTCTGCTTCACTACTGGATATTCGATTTACTAAATAATATTTTATTTGCGAATCGGACACTTGAAAAGAGGATTTTGCCGTGGTCCGTCAAGTGACACCATTACCCAAGAGAATAATAATTACGGTAATTTACCATAGTTTAGGTTCGCCAGACAGTTATTGAGATGGTGTCATTTGACAGTGGTACGCTAATGCACGCTTCGTTCGTCACCTGATTTGACGAACCTCGGCCAAAATTCATTTTTCAAGTGTCTCTTTTTCCTAAATGAAACATTATTTCTTGCCTTCCTTTAGTAATACAATGTAGAATAGTGTTATAGAAGAGGTGTACAACGTTTGTTCGCAAGCAGAAAAAGTATTTGGAAGGAAATGATGTTTGGTTACTTAAATTTGCATATTTACATAACGGAATGAATCAAATTATATAGATAAATTATTTCCCATTACCCAGGTGGGAGTATTCCGGGAGATTGCCGTAAAGTCAATGGAAATCAAATGAAAAATCCACCTCAAAAACCAAAAGTTGCTCACAAAACAAATCTATATCCACACTTTTATTATACTTTAGTGCTTATGTTGTTAGCATAGAAATTAAATAGTATATGCTGTAGTTAGGAAATAATACATGTAATAAGCACATTCAGCTGTGTGCATGTATTAGATAATTGGGGGATGCCCACCGCAAAGCACTGCCAAAACATGTGACCTTGACCTACATTTTACTGACAAAGCGCTTGGTGGGGCATCCATGCTCTACATTTTCTACTTTGTGTCCAATTTCAGATATGAGTGAACAAGCAAGAGCAGCTGCCCTCTTACGGGAGGCTGCTAACCTGCTGGCAGACACAACGTCTACGACCACGACAGCGTCGTCCTCCACCTCCATCCAGTTTGCGCCTATAGCCAGGCACTGCCGGCGTCTAGACAAGCGACGTCATCCTCCACCATCCAACAAGCCATCAGGGCTCTGTTTGCTCCATACAGATATAACGAGGGTGCGCAAGGACCTGTCGGTGGCAGTGACTCATTGGTCACACAGATTATGTGTGCTGGCTGAGTGCTCTCAGGTATTTTTAGTCACAGACTTAAAAAAAACTGTTCTGTTTCTGGTTTCCTCCACCCTTGAAACTGGCCGTGCACTGGGTCACTGAATACAAAATTGCCACAAAAGTGTTAAGTTTCTCATTCAATTGTGTTCTCAGCTATACCTCAGAATGCACCAACTGTCATTTAGTTTAAAAAAAAACAATGGGTCTTGACTCTAAGAAATGGGACTATTAGTATTATGTATAGTGAAACCTGTCCATTTGATATTCAACGATATTGCCTGGTTTTAGGTGTTAAATCTGCTGTTCCACATCCCAGGTTGTACTATAGGGAGACATTTTTCGTCCATTCTGCGGCATTCATAAGTCATAAACAGTCATTTACATTTATCGGATGTGTTTATTGATTGGCATTATTTTACTTTCATATCAAACATGAATTTTCACTCTTAACCCTTTCAACCCCACAGGCCTGTACAGTGGTTTTGGCAAAAAAAATACAGATCCAGATGAGCCGGCTCGTGACGAGCCGTCTCATCAGGATCTGCACTTTTTGCAAGTAATATTCATATTTTCTAGAACAAAAACATCACCATTTTCATAAATGGACTAGTCTGAAAACCATTTTGTGACCATTGGATTGGTTGCAAAAATAACATATCACAGTTCATTCCAGTTACTTGGGGTTGAAAGGGTTATGATCAGGTGCGATAACCGTGCAGTTATTAGTAGTTGTTAAGTATCAAATGTACATTATGCAGGATTGGAACTCCACGGAATACTTGACGTTCTGAAACGGCATCCTTCACAGGCACAGTCCTATTTATGTGAGGACAGCATACCAATAGCAGATGATGTGTTGTCTTTCTACACACCTACATGTACCTACTCTGGTGATGCTGAGGAGAAAGCTATAACTTTGGAAAATTTTTTAAAATACAGACAGAACGTAAGTATAACTTGTCAATTACAATGATTTAATATGTATGACGATAAGTCATGGTACATGAAGTTCTACACATGTCCATCACTTGTGTCTTGGACTAAATTGTTTAGTACATTTAGCAAGAGACCCAGTGGTGGCTTGATCGGTCACATGTCGCACAACGTAAGCACCACAAAACAATATTTCCCAATAAGAATGGAAGAACTAACATTCAGAGAAAAGACAGAGAAAACATTCTACGGAATATGAAGCATGTATTAGATCTACATTCTTATTACTGTACACCGTTCAGACACCTATTCAATTTACATGTATATACTAAAGGCGGAAAGTTACGTCGACAAATACTAACGGTGATAAATTAAATATGTTCATGGTAAGCAGTACAGTTTTAATCTGGTATGCTGTACAGTGCACACACAGCCTGAGATTACAGGTAGTAATAGTTGCTGTACAGTGCACACACAGCCTGAGATTACAGGTATTAATAGTTGCTTCATGAGATCCTGTTTGAAGAAGTTGACCTACTTTTCTATACCACCCATGTTTGATTTCATGCATACTTTATTTTACCAATAATTTCACCTAACGACCATGTACATATGCATGTACAGCTTGATAACTGTTGGACAAGACATTTGAAACTGTTGACACATAACGACGGATAAAAAGCAGATGACGACAGACGTAAAGCTCAATTGAGCTTTGCTGAGGTGTCGAGAGGTAAAGAACACAGTATACACACACAGCATACACAGCATACACAGCATACACAGCATGAGTAGAATTAATAGGAGCATGGAAACTAAATTTCAATTTGCATTTCAGGTGGATGGGTAACAACCCCATGGATAAACCCGGAAGACGCGAAGGAAGACCATGTTCAACTGACAATAGAACATGTTCTGCAAGCCTTCATTGGTTGCAAGCGCCTCCCACAACGGTTATCGGCAGGACTCTTACATTTTGATCATAGTTCGTTAAACATGCCAACAGTTAATACTTGTGTTCCGTCAATCCTCTTTACACAAACTACAAAACTTCAAAATTATGTCCATAATGTGTGTGGCGAATGCAATATACCAGCATTTTTCAAATAATCGATCAGTCTGATACCAAAAGGTTTTGTAAATCTAGACTAAACTAGTATGGTAGTTTACCCGTTCAACCTTATATGATTAGATTGTGAATTTCCTTGTTATGTTTCAGACTATTACATTGTGAAGAAAAGGGGTGAAAGTTGACCGTGAAACAAATATAATATTGCCACAAACAGTACAGATCCTGATAAGAATGCTCGTTCCCAACATGCTCATCTGGATCTACACTGTCTGCCAAATTTATTATGCATATTGTTGCCGCCTTGTCCATCCGGCGTCCACATTTTGAAGTACCATGTTTGTGTAATCAACTCCTACAGTTCTTAACCAATCATTCTGAAACTTTACACACACATTGAATATGTGCACCTCCCCTTTTCAAGGCGAAAAAAAAATGTTTGACAAAAATATCCCATTTTTAACTTTAAATAGCCTTTTTTTCACACTTTTCTGTATATCGGACTGCCAAGCTTGTGTAATCAACTCCTCCCACAGTTTTTAACCAATCATTCTGAAACTTTACATATGCATTCTACACGCATGGAAGATGTGCACCTCTCTTTTTCATGCCGAAAAATTTATTTTTGACAAATATATTGCCTTTGTAACTTAGGTCATTTTTTCACACTTTTCTGTAGATTCGAGTGCCAAGTTTGTGTAATCAACACCTCCCACAGTTTTTAACCAATCATTCTGAAACTTCACACGTGCATTTTACACATATAGAAAAATGTGCACCTCCCCTTTTCATGTCCAAAAACTAATTGTTGACGAAAATATCGCCTAATTTTTAACTTACTCATTTTTTCACACTTCTGTATATTGGGGTACCAAGATTATGTAATCAACTCCTACAGTTTTCAACCAATCATTCTGAAACTGAGGTCAGTTTCAAGGTCTCTGGAGACCACTATATAATACTTAGTAAACTTGCTGGCCAAGCCATGTCAGTTGTCAGAGTTTGTCCGGTCATTCGCTGTGCATATATAAACTGACTAATATGTTTGTGTTTTTTAACATCCACATGTATATTACTTAGTAACTTTGCTGACCAAGCTATGTCAGTCGAGGTAGCGGTGGTCATTCGCCGTGCATATATAAACTGACCAACATGTTGTTTGTGCTTTCTTCTTTACATATATATTAATTGAGTAATCTTTTTGACAAATCCCTTATACCAGGTCCGAGGTCAAAAACATAGAGTTGGGTAGCGGTTGTCATTCATTGTGCATATATAAACGGTAAATATTTCCTTTGTGAGTCCAAGCGGAATCGGGGAGCATCCGTCGGTTTTACCGACCTTTCTAGTTGCACAAGTTTGTAGTGTTGAAAGGGTTAGTAGTTTATTTCAGTAAAGTAGATGTGTGTGGTTGGTTGGGAGCACCCAAAGGGTAGTTTAACAAGAGACATTGTAGATGTACAACCCTTCTCGATGTAAATATTCCGTTCTGCTTTTGGGATTTCCCCCCCAATGCAGCAGGTTAAAATGGGATCGAACCCGTTTGCCCGGCCTTACATGACCAACCCTTAAATATCTCGAATAAAAAATTGTCGTCTGCTGCTTTTATTTTTGAAAGCCACTTGTATATAATGCTTTCAACTATTCTGGCAACACAAGGGAATTGTAAACGATTCTCTTGATTTGTTAGCACATGTTTTTTTAGCTTTTTTTAGCTCACCTGAGCGAAGCTCATGTGAGCTATTGTTACTGCAATGTGTCCGTCGTCCGTCGTCGTCGTCCGTGAACATTTTCAAACGTCTTCTCCTCGGAACCTAACCATTGGGCATATAGTCACCAAACTTCATGGTCATAGTCCTTAGGTAGGGGGATTACAAAATTGTTAAAATTACGTCATTACGTAATCCAAGATGGCCGCCGTCTAAAAATAGCACAAATTCTTAAAAAATCTTCTCGTGAACCGCTGGCCGGATTTCGACTAAACTTGGTAGAAATTATCGATTTACAATGCTCTTTCAAAGTTGTGAAAATGGTGACCCCGTGGTCAAAAATGGGCGTGGCCCGTGGGGTCGAATTTTATTTTTGTCTGAATCGGATGATTATAACATCCATGATGGCCGCCAAAGAGTCCATTTATTCGAGATTTGAACGTCTTTTTCTCAGGAACCACATGGCCAAACTTCATAGGAAGTTAAGATCCTTGGGAGAAGCATTTTCAGATTTGGTAAAATGAGTCATCCCTTAATCCAAGATGACCGCCATCTAAAAATAGCACAATTATTTTTAAAACACATGAACTCAATGTCACATTCTCCTCTGGTGTTCATGGAGTCAGGTGAGCGAATTAGGGCCATCATGGCCCTCTTGTTTGAAAATAGGACCAAAACGAAAAATGGCAGATGGCATGGTTTGATTCAGGGATATACATGTAAGAGTTACGTAGGTTGTGCAAATGCTGGCCACGCCGCCTCTGTTACGCAGTTTGGTTGTTTTCCATCTATAACTGCACAAAAGATGGTTGCACATTTCTTAGACATATCTTTTTATCATTTAATAATAAACCTGTTAGGAAACTATTACATTTGTTAACGTGTCTTTTGTATGTATAATTCCCTACCCACAAAAAACTTGTCCTTAAATGACCTTAGCTGTTAATTATGTATTCACCTTGTACGGTGGGCGGGCACAGCTTGTCCACGCAATAACTAGAGTTCAACTTGGCCAATCTTAATCAAATTTGGTATACAGCTTTGTTACTACCAGAGGAAGAAGCCTATTGATTTTGAAAAATTTCCGATGACTTATCTCCCCTTGACGGCCATTTATAATTTTCATACTCTGTATCCTTGTCCACGCGATAACTAAGTTCTACTTGGCCGATCTTAATCAAATTCGGTATACATGTTAGTCACGACAAGAGTAAGAAGCCTATTGATTTTCGGAATTGTTCCATGAGTTATCTTCCCCTGGCTGTCGAAGCAGATTTTCTCGATGGGTATCCTTTTCCACGCGATAACTTAAGTTCTACTTGGCTGATCTTAATTAAATCCTGTTTAAGAGTAACTAGAAAATGTGGCATGTCGACACACTGAGGCCCTGTGGCAGCCAGTCAATAAAGCCATTTACACGAGCGTAAAAGTTACTGGAATTTCAGAACACAGCAAGAATGTGAGCTTGACACTGGGTTTAAGGGGGCGGCACGGACGATGATTCGGGATATGGCGTTAGAGGACGCTTAGCGGGATGATTTTGTGAAATATGAAGCAATTCCGAGCAAGGAAACAGAAAATATAGTCCATTTAGCCAGGGTTAAGGTTTCGCGACGCACCAAGTATGTGACCTTGACCCTGGGCTTAGCGGGGGCGGCACAGACCTGGATTTGTCACATGGCGGTAGAGGACACTTAGAGCAATGTGTGTGTGTGAAATATGAAGCAATTCCGAGCAAGGAAACAGAAAATATAGGTCATTTACCCACGGTTAGGGTTTTGTCAAAAAAGCGGACGGACGGCAAAACCTATAGGGCACCATCGATTTCTTGGCGGGGCCCTAATAAGCTTATAGCTAATCATATTACCTTGGGGCAGGAGCTAAGTGACTGGTGTGACCTGGCCGGCCTTAAATGTATGAGGCGCCGTTTTGGTATTTAATACCATTTCGTGATATCACCTATTCGAACGAATGATATCACTTATTCAAATAGGTGATATCACTCATTTGAATAGGTGATATCACCAATTTGAATCTGAATGGGTGATATCACCTATTTGCAAGGGTGATATCACTCATTCGAATAGGTGATATCACTTTCATTTTGAATAGGTGATATCACCAATTTGAATCTGAATGGGTGATATCACCTATTTGAAAGGGTGATATCACTCATTCGAATAGGTGATATCACCCTTTCATTTTTTATTGGTGATATCACCTATTTGAATGAGTGACATCACCCTTTCGAATGGGTGATTATCACCCATTTGAATGGGTGACATCACTAATTTGATACGAAAGAGTGATATCACTCTTTCGAATGAGTGATATCTATGAGGCGCCGTTTTGGACTTTATTATTAGTGATATCACCTATTCGAATATGTGATATCAGCTATTCAATTGGGTGATATCACCTATTCGTTCTGAAATGGTGATATCATGAATACATGATATCATCAATTCAATACAAATAGGTGATATCGCCAAATTAGAATAGGTGATATCACGCATTCGAAGGCATATCACCTATTCGAATGCATGGTATCACCATTTCAGAGTCGAATTGGTGATATCACCCATTCAAATAGGTGATATCATGCATTCGAATAGGTGATATCACCTATTTGATTAGGTGATATCACGTATTCAAATAGGTGATATCACTAAGTCCTGTAAGTGGTAATAAAATCCCCAATGGCACCCCAGGCACTTTTTTTTTTACTTTTTTACTTTATTACCATTTAGTGATATCACCTATTCGAATATGTGATATCACCTATACAAATGCATGATATCACCTATTGTAATGGGTGATATCACCTATTTGTTCTGAAATTGTGATATCATGCATTCAAATGCATGATATCACCTATTTGAATACATGATATCATCAATTCAATACAAATAGGTGATGTCACCCATTCGAATAGGTGATATCTATGGGGTGCTGTTTGGGACTTTAGTACCACTTAGTGATATCACCTATTTGAATACATGATATCATCAATTCAATACAAATAGGTGATGTCACCCATTCGAATAGGTGATATCTATGGGGTGCTGTTTGGGACTTTAGTACCACTTAGTGATATCACCTATTTGAATACATGATATCACCTATTCAAATGCATGATATCACCTATTTGAATGGGTGATATCACCTATTCGAATTCAAAATGAAAGGGTGATGTCACCTATTCGAATGAGTGATATCACTCTTTCAAATAGGTGATATCACCCATTCAGATTCAAATTGGTGATATCACCTATTCAAAATGAAAGGGTGATATGACCTATTCGAATGATATCACCTATTCGAATGATATCACCCATTCGAGCGAATAGGTGATATCACTCAGTTAAGCGAAAGGGTGATATCAACCTTTCGAATGAGTGATATCACCTATGCAGCCTTGACCGTGAACGTTGGATTGAGAAACGTGCACATAGATTTGTCCTAAAACTGCTAAGTAAACATTTAAAGGTGAAATGGTCATGATCAAAGGTTAAGGTCGTAGTATTGGTGGGTGGAGTATGTTCGTATGTATCCAGTGTATAAATAACAAGAAGACTTGATCCAAATATGAAAACAGAAGTTACAGCAGACTGAAGAAACTTGGTCGCAATTAGTCATATGTGAATGACCCAGGCGCGGATACAGGGCGGGGGTGCAGGGGGTCCGGACACCCCCCACCCACCCCCCTGCTCTCGGCAAAAAAACCCCGAAAATCTACAATACTCGAATAGTTGGATGACTTTTTACGTGGTCTAAGTGTCAGGAAATCGCATCTGCGGCGATCTGGCATCTAAAAAATTTATGGGGGAGGGCCCCCAGACCCCCCTACTTGACGATTTCGCGGAGGTCGGCTATGCTGAATTTTTATTTCACACACCCCCTGCAATTATTTCTGTATCCGCGCCTGTGACCTTGACCTTGGTGTTGGGCGGGGTGGAGCATCTTGTGCATGATGAAGCATTATGATGATAAGAAGACATGAGCCAAACATGAAAAGATTGCATCGAGGCAAACTAAAGTTATAATAGACTGGAGAAACTTGGTCGCATGTACTGAATCAACGATATAAGTAAACGACCTTGGCCTTTGGGCTGGGCGGGGGTGGTACATCTGATGCAGGATGAAGCAGGATGGTGACAAGAACACATGAGCAAAATATGAAAACATTCCATGGAGTGAAACAGAAGTTGTGTGTGTATGGCGTGGTTAGGTGTTGAAAACAAGATCTTCATCTTCAAGAACTCCATTTTGCCGAAACAGCTGATTTCCCCCTGTTCAGAGCCGCTGGTACCCCACGCATGTGGTGCAAGTTCACTGCGACCGGAAACCACACACATGCAGAGATGGACTGTAGCCGAAAATTCGAATTCCTTTTCGGCTACTGTCGTAATATATCGGATTATTTCCGATCATTACCGAGCTATAATTCAGAGCGCCACCTGTTATCATAATGGTACATTGCATATTATGCTAACTTGCATAGTGCATGGTGCTAATTGACATCGGTGATTGCAGTTTCCAAGTGAGATCCGTAGTTACATTTGTATTACATTTGTAATACGCAATATTGGGTAGTGCATATTTCTAATACCTTGGTTATACTGCCTATTGCGTAACTATAAGGACACAACATGTAGTCTTGTAGAACAGTAATGTGTACATGTAAGTAGTCAGTTGTTATCAATACAATTCGACACACGCCACATGTATTATGATACATACAATAAGGAAAGTAAATTACCACCACCAGTGATCACCAATGTGTAAATAAGATGCATGTATATCCAATTAAATGAATGACTCTGTAATGACCCGATTGTCATCATGGCGAATGCAACACGCATTATACACTAGAGAGTAGTCAATAGTCATTACAAAGGATACAATTATACACATGTCACATGGACCAGTAATTAAACGAATGTAATAGTAAGTACAAATGATACAACAGTACACATGCCACATGGAACAGTAATTGAACACATGTGATGTCAATTGTAAGTAAGCAAAAGTGAGTACACAGGATTTAATTATTGCAGAAATATTGTTCCATAGAAATGGGTCACGGTCGCCGATCTACACATTCAATGTCGATGATTTATTTCTCATTCTGCCGATGATTCATTTCTCATTCTGCCATTTTGCTTCAACTATCTCCAAACAGTCAAACGTTGACAAACCCATTCGTATTTAAACTCATTTGCGTTATAATTGTACACATAATTCATGTACATGTAGATCTCCCGCGAGTACTGACGTCATTTAGTGTGTATCGCAAGGTACATTTGCCCCAGTTAAATCAATAATACACGCGCTGTGGCCTGTGTTCTGACTGCTGTCTGTGTTTATAAAACATAATGTGTGTATTGGGCCATTTGAGGAAACCATTTGTAGTATTTGTGTAGATACCATGGATACATGTACTAAGATGGTGTATACTGTAAATAATGCATGTAGACACATAGTTGCGAACACGTAACTTCGCAACTAGTAGACACAGATCCAATACCATTTGTTTCACAAGGTTAGATCTACTGTTAGAATACGACGTCATCTAATGTCATTTTCGAGCATAAAACGTTACCTGATAACTAGAATACCAGGCTAGTGTATATAATACAAGTTTATCAGGCTCGGCTCGGAAACGGTAGGAATTCTTCGGCAAGCCTCGGAATTCCTACGCGTTTCCTAGCCTTGCCTGATAAACTTGATATCAAAATACACTAGCCTGGTATTCTCTATATGGGCATGCTCTCAGGTCTAGCTATGTCCCGGCTACTTTATGTTTGACCCTGTTTACATAATTGAGGGAAAATTCTGAATATTTTTCTTATTTCTCCTTCAAAGTATATATGCTTATATGGTGTGACCACTCATTTGTAATCATAATATAACCAAAATAACTGTCCATAAAGAAGTATAATATTGTTATATTGGGTTATATTTTCGCATTGAAATATTTAAACCTGCAAGTGTACTCCACCATCTAGTAAAATGGACTAAGACCGATCTCAACCAATCAACGTAGAGATGACATACGCAACTAATTTTTGTGGACAAAAATGAATTCTGTCTTCACAAAATTGAATTTTGTGACACAGAATTGAATTTTGTGACACATAATTGAATTTTGTGACACAGAATTGACAGAATTGAATTTTGTGACACAGAATTGAATTTTGTGACACAGAATTGAATTTTGTGATTTTTAGTGTTACAAAACTCAATTTTGTACACATAATTAACCTGTCCTGCATGGCGCCCCGTATTAACTGTATTGTAATTTAAATTTGTGGCGTATATCAGAAAATAATAGGTCGGAAAATCTGTTTAATGGTGACGCGCTAGCGTCGCCATTAAACATGTTTCCCGACCTTTCATTTTCTGATATACGCCGAAAATTTCAAAATTACAATGCGGTTAACCTATTTCTAATGCACTCCTTACTACTGGCGTAGGAATACATATTGAAATAATTTTCGACCGTTCATCAACAATGATATATCTGTAATGTATGGCCATCAGCCAATCAGATTGCGTGATATTTATAGAGTGCATTAGAAACAACAATCACTAGAGGCAGATAGTAGTAACCGAAGACGCTGTAACGAGGCACTATTGTATACTCCACAGCTTAAGAGTTAGTATCGTTTCCATCAACCCCTTCAATTGTCATTTCAGGGTCCCACGGCGTGTTTTTGTTGAAAATACGCGGCTTGTTGACATTACATCATTCGAGGACAGGACAGTACTGGATGGATTACCATCATATGCCTGGCGACATCAGTATTAACACTTTGAACCCGAAAGCCCGCTATAGCTATAGCGAGGTTTGCAAACAGTGCAGATCCAGACGAGACGGCTCTTAACGAGCTCTTAACGAGCCGTCTCATCAGGATCTGCACTTTTTGCAAGTAATTTTCTTTTCTTTTTTTAGAACAAAAATACCCCCTTTTTAGAAATGGACTAGTCTGAAAATCATTTTGTTACGATTAGATTGGTCGGAATATTAGCATATCACAGTCCATTACAGTTACTTAGGGTTGAAAGGGTTAACATTCGTGTTATTGGCCATTGTTTATTGTATAACCGGTCATTTATTACTTGAGAATACCGTATATTTGTGTATTACTCTTGTTTATAAGGGACGTATTGTGTTCATAGGAATTTGCTTCCATGCAACGTCGCCCTTTTTTTTGATTTACTGATTTAATTAAAGAAGCTAGAGTTGTGTATTTTCCCTCGTATCTTCAATCATGATTTCTTGGTCTGAAGTCTGCGTCACGACACAATGAGTCTTATTGGGGTTCATACCAGTGTAGTTCCTGGCAAGTTATCACACTGATGCAGGTTAGCCTGATCTGAATATCACGTTTAATGTCCGCATATAAGAAATGCATGACGAAATCAACAGCGAACGGTAAAGGCCCAGATCAGACTGCGCGCAAATGAAACATGTTACGCGTCCGCCTCAATCTTCCAATACTTATGTGTATATATGTCCATGCCCGTAGCCAGTGGGGATGTGTTGGGTGCGTCCGCACCCAACTTTTTCGGACAAGCCAAGATTGTTTTTACTCATGAACACACAATCACGTTATCTGGAGTACACCGTTAATTACGCCGGGAACCAGACTAAGATTCCGGGTGCCGCGAAAAGTCAGCGCGGGGAACTCAGCTACTCATTCACACATTGTTGAGAATCGCATGGACGTTACATGTCACCAGTGCAGAATGTGAACGCACCGGTAGTGCATTGAGCCGACTTCACCACTAGTCACGTGCATCTATGACCAGTAGTCGTCTTTCTTCGCTGGCCCTCGTATACATACATTATGGCTTCAAACACGATATGCGGAAATAATATCCCGATTTGTACGCCTAAATCCTCGCATGATGGAATTGGAATCACTATTGTACTAGTCCAAATATTTAGATTCTGTGCTGAATATTTTGTTTGAATGGGAAATACATTATACTGAACTGCCATATAAATACAGCAGTTTATTATATACCTATCAAAGATATGTGGTGAATTCATTGTGTATTCTTCGGAAGCAAGTCAAAACGGCCCTTGGTAAAAACGGCCCCAAGGTTTTGGGAATTTGGTCAAAACGGCCCCCTATTATATAATATATATATTTAATTTTTGTCTACATAGATCTATGTATAAAAAATATTTGTAATATTCATCTAAACTAACAATAATAAACGACCTTGTATTATGAATATTGATGAAAACGAACTTTAATATGCATGTAATATATTATATTTGTGAATGGTTTGTATATCTGATCATTTACCATGGATGTTTTTCACACATTTATGTAGACAAAGGTCCATTATCTAACACCTTGTATTTTAGTGAGGATACAACACAAGTACTAACAACTCGCTATAACCGATAATAATAGTCTTTCATAGATTTGAATAAATACAGCACATGTAGACAATAACACGTTGGCGAACAGTGTAGTTCTTGATCAGACTGCGAATTCAGTTATGTGCTGGCTGGCTATATTGCAACTAGGTTGGTCAGTAAGCCAGGCTTACGGAATACCTCCCCCCCCCCCCCCCGCGTGGGCCCAGGTACCCCTAAAATATGTAAACATTTCCAAGTGGTGTGGGCTTGTGACCTTGACTCTGGGCTTAGTGGGAGCGGCATAAACGTGAATTTGTCACAGGGTGGTAGAGGTCCATTGGAGCAATGCGTGTGTGAAATGTGAAGCAGATCCGAGCAAGGAAATATAAGCTATAACATATTTCTCTGATGTTAAGTTTTGTAAAGAGACTAAGTATGTGACCTTGACCTTGGGATCAGCGGGGGTTGTAGGGTCGTAGATTTGTCACAGCATGATAGTACAACCTTAGAGGAATGCACAAGTTAAATATTAAGAATTTTCAATGAAGGAACTAGAAGTTATAACTTATTTCTCTGATGTTAAGTTTTGTAAAGAGACTTAAGTATTTGACCTTGACCTTGGGATCAGCGGAGGTTGGACGTTCGTGGATTTGGCACATCATGGTAGTAGAGCCTTACAGGAATGCATGTGTGAAATGTTAAGCATTTTAGATGAAGGAAATAGAAGTTAAAACATATTTCTCTGATGTTAAGTTTTGTAAAGAGACTAAGTATTTCACCTTGACCTTGGGATCAGCGGGGGTTGGAGGGTCGTGGATTTGGCACAGCATGATAGTAGAGCCTTACAGGAATGCATGTGTGAAATATTAAGCATTTCAGATGAAGGAAATAGTAGTCATAACAATATTTCTCTGATGTTAAGTTTCGTAAAGAGACTAAGTATTTGACCTTTGACCTTGGGATCAGCGGGGGTTGGACGGTCGTGGATTTGGCACAGCATGGTAGTAGAGCCTTACAGGAATGTATGTGTGAAATATTAAGCATTTTGGATGAAGGAAATAGAAGTTATAACAATATTTCTCTGATGTCAAGTTTTGTAAAGATACTAAGTATTTGACCTTGGGATCATGGATTTTGGCACAGCATGGTAGTAGAGCTTTACAGGAATGCATGTGTGAAACATTAAGCATTTTAGATGCACGAAATAGAAGTTATAACAATATTTCTCTGATGTTAATTTTACGGACGGACGGACGCACGCACGGATGGACAGACAACCTGAATCCAGTATACCCCCCACACACACAACTCGTTGCGGGGGTATAACAAATAAATTACATATTTTAAGTTACAGTATGGCTATGAAAACAAATATATATATTGATGTCACAGGGTGATCGGGGAAGGATGTGTAGTAGGCACTCAACCCGTATCGACGGGTCTATGTTTATTACAATCTGTAAGCAGGAGAATATAAGTTACAACACAAGTAAATATATCGACTGATGTTAATGGAGGTTTTCCGGCTAATGCCTAAATCTCACGAACAGTGTAGATTTACCCTCCTGCACACTCATTAACAATACAATACGAAAGTATAGTACTCCCAGGGCACACAAATACATAATCGACCTCACAGTGTTTGTGAACAGTGTAGCCCCTGAGAATACATGATTGTATTAAATGACTATGCATGATACATATTATATTGCACGAGATAGTGGCTGTATTTATGCACACAAAATATCGGACATAATGCAATATGAGGGGATCCGAACACGAGACATGTGAGAATGAATGAAGGCGAATAAGATAAATAAGACTGAATGGAACAAATAATTGGATAAATGAGACATATTACGAGATGTTCTTGTACAACTATGTGTTTTGTAGAGCCGCCGCCCGATAATAAGGACTTATGATAAGTAATATATATGACCAGTGAACACCCTGCTCATCAGAATATGATTCTCTGCAGTTATCTATACAATATATTGCTAATGCCTAATGAATCCGTAGACAGCGTCCTATCGACGGGACATGACCAGCGTAGGTCCTGATCAGGATGCGAATGGCAGGATGATCTGGGGCTATGTTGGGTACAAAGGTCATGAGGTCATTATCTCGGTCTGCGGCTCAACCAATAGTATTATTACATGTACAATCGTCTCATATAAATGAACAGTGGAGTATGATTATCACGGAGCGGTCAACAACATGTAAAAGGAACAATATGGCCCGGTTATTTACAAGAGCAATATAAGGCACGATACCGGATGCTCCGCTTCGTTGCGCTACCATTTCAGAGTAAGTATCTCATGAACATGTCCCAGAATAACTGAATGGATCGGCTATACATGCAAAATGCATACAATTGTATAATGCGCGCGCACGGTAAAGAAAATGTAATAACATGACATTTGCTCGGCCGTTCGCGATCAAACCACGAAAATGAATAGTATACAATGTGAAATGGGACATGTACATGCATCAAATAACACAAAATAAGCGACAATGATTACCTGTAAGCAGGAGAATATAAGTTACAACACAAGTAAATATATCGACTGATGTTAATGGAGGTTTTCCGGCTAATGCGCCGAAATCTCGTAGGTCGCGCCAGAAATCATTCAAATCCTGGCGAGATTCTACGAGACCTCATTAACACAGTCGAAACTCCCGGCAACCACAGGCGGCCTTAAATGACGAAAAGTAAAATACAGTGCGATAAAAATAAGTGCATATATGACGTATAGGATGTACGGACTATTATGAGGTATATTATGGACTGTATTGGGTATAGGATACGGCTATGGGAATTATATGGTAAATATGAGGTATACGTCAGGATGGGAGTGATGGGTTTTGAGTGGGGTCATTAAAACGTAACACCAGTACTTGGTTGGCCGGTTACATTGATATATATATTGCAAAACGGGAAACAGTGTATAGACCCTAATCGGGACTGAATGCAAGTTTCCCCTCTAGATCTATAGCCTCAACAAGTGATTATGTACAATATGGGAAACATTGTAGATCCGATCAGACTGTGTGTGCAAATTCCCATATATAGCATCAACAAGTGGTTATGTACAAGATGGGAAACAGTGTAGATCCTGAACAGACTGTGAGTGCAATTTCCCATATAGCTATAACATCAACAAGTGGTTATGTACAATGTGAAAAACAGTGTAGATCCTGATCACACTGTGTGGGAATATTCCAATTCCAAATTATACGCAAATCGTATGCACGGACCAACGAATGGACAAACAGACGAACGGACGGAATGACGAAAACTATATACCCTCGACATACTTCATATGCCTGGGTCTCGAAGGGTTTACGCATCAACTGCAAGCATTGATATGTAAATATTTTTCTTTTTTATTATTATTTAGCAATGAGTAGTTCAAACACATTAGCCGAAAAACTACACACCCATCGATAATTGGATTAATCCTGCTATGCAATAAATAGAAAATAACTCACCATCAGGTTAGTGACATCGCGTACGGATAAAATAAGGTAATATAACGCAATTTGTGTGTTGTTTTATTAAATTATATTAATTATCATTATTATTCATTATACTACATTCTACAAGCTATATACTATCAAAAACTCTGAAAAACAAATAAAATAAACATTATATCTGATTTTTTTTTGGGGCCGTTTTGACTAAATATGGGCCGTTTTTAACATTTATTTTGGCCAGGGGGCCGTTTTGACCAATTCAGGGGGGGGGGGGGCAGTTTTGACCAAATCCGGGCCGTTTTGACCTCGGGCCGTTTTCACCAGGGGCCGTTTTAACTGTAATCCTATTCTTCAGCCAGATACAACACGGCAGATTGAAATTCCGTATTCCACTCAGTGGCTTTCTGAATACATATTCCACTCTGTTCTCGTTCTGATTTGCCAGAACTACTTGTCATCAGGAAAGTTCGGGAAATCATAATGATGTTCTTCAAATGAGAATAACCCCGTAAAAGCTAGTCATTTTCACTTAAAATGCGGTAGCACGATCTATCCAAATCTACCCAAATCTTCATTAAAAATAACATTTATGATTATATTATATACGTTTTCAACAATATATCATTAGTATATCATACAATAAGATATCATACAATAAGATATCATACACCCAATAATTCCCTAAACCCCAGTTTGAGAGTCTAAACCAGGGTTTAGGCTCTCAAACCCCAGTTTGAGCAATTATTGTGCATTTGGCCAGAAACTGCCGTTTGAGGTCGTAATCGAATAAAAAGCCTAAACCCTAGTTTGGAGCCAAACCACAGTTTAAGAAAAAAACTGCCAATCGTGATCACAAACGGTAGTTTTCTTAAACCTGGTTTGAGCAATATTGTGCTCTTGGCGGCAGAGACCACCGTTTTGACGCTCAAACTAGGGCTTTCTGATAGCATTTTATACCCACGGTATTTGAGCTCAAACCCCAGTTTAGGACTGCCCAAAAACCCCCCAATAGTTTAGGCCTCGCCAAAATGCACAATAATTCCTTAAACCCCAGTTTGAGAGTCTAAACCAGGGTTTAGGCTCTTAAACCAGTTTGAGCAATTATTGATGCATTTGGCCAGAAAACTGCCGTTTGAGGTCGTTAATCGAATAAAAAATATAAAAAGCATAAACCCTAGTTTGGACCCAAACCACAGTTTAAGAAAAAAACTGCCAATCGTGATCCCAAACGGTAGTTTTCTTAAACCCTGGTTTGAGCAATTATTGTGCACTTGGCGGCAGAAACCACCGTTTGGACGCTCAAACTAGGGTTTCTGATAGCTTAAACCACGGTATGAGCTCAACCCCAGTTTAGACTGCCCAAACCCTAGTTTAGGCTCGCCAAAATGCACAATAATTCCCTAACCCCAGTTTGACAGCCTAAACCATGGTTTAGGCTCCCAAACCCCAGTTTGAGCAATTATTGTGCATTTGGCCAGAAACTGCCGTTTGAGGTCGTAATCGGTAGTTAATTTACTAAATCGGCCTAAACCGTGGTTTCTGTTACCCGTCACACCCCGAGTTACGATTGGTTAAAGTGATTACAAAGCCTGGTTATCATTGGCTGATCGCTTAAAATATGTTTTTGGCATCCGTCACACCCCGAGTTACGATTGGTTCATCGATCTCAAAGCCTAGTTACCATTGGATGATCGATTTAGTCTACGGTTATCGGTGGCATGGAAATGCACGGCGTCACTAAATGGCGTAATGGTCGATTATTTGGATAAAGGTGAAAATACGGCGTAATGGTAAGGAAAGAAAATCGGCGTAATTATCTGAGAGAGGTGAATGCACATCCATCCATCCATCCATCTTTTATTTTCTTTATTGATTTAAAGACTGACCCAAAACCAATTGCGTATAGTACACGGGACTGTGTAATGTGGTATGTGGCTCTTACTAGTAATGTGACCAGAAAACACTATTACTTATGTCTCTGATGTCACATATAACATAATAATCCAAATAATTCATTGATTTGAATTTCAAGTTATCAGTTCTACTTATTTTTTGCTGACCTACAAAATTAAATAGGAATAGAGCTGAATTAACTTCTAATTTCATGTTAGCATTCCTAAAAATTACTTACTTTTGCTTAATTTAACTTGCGAAATCTCCTTCATCATCGTAAACCTACCGATCATAAATAAATTTGAAGCCATCTGAATTTATAGCATATGATTAATTGAAGTAACGTGAAGTTCAAGTTACAATTCATAAAAATTACTTATTTTTGCTGACCAACAAAAAAATTAACTTCCGAAATCTTATATCATACAGACGGAGAATAATTAAATTGTAATACAGCTGAATAATAATTGAATTAACTTGAATTTCAAGTTAGCATTCCTAAATATTGCTTATTTTTACTGACCGCCAAAATATTTAACTTGCGATATCTCATATCATACCGACTGAGGAAAATTAAATTAGAATACACCTGAATTCATAGCATAATTCATTGAATGAACTTGAAGTTCCAGTTCGCATTCTTAATAAGTTACTTATTTTTCCTGACAGCAAAAAAATTTAACTTGCGATATGGCAGAAAATGGAGCTCGCAAAATTTCATTACATACCGACCGAGCATAAATAAATTTGAATACAGCTGAATTTATACATAGTAATTGAATTATCTTGAATTTCAAGTTAGCAATCCCAAAAATTACTTATTTTTACTGACCGCCAAAACATTTAACTTGCGAAAATCTCATTTATCTGATATACAGACCGAGCATAACTAAATTTGATTACAGCTGAAAGATTAATTGAAATAATTTGGATTTCAAATTAGCAAAAAGATTTAACCGAGGATAATTAAATGTGCATACACCTGAAATTATAGATAATTAATTGAATTAGCTTGAAGTTCATGTTAGCATTCCTCAAAATTACTTATTTTACCAGACCACCAAAAAATTTAACTTGCGATATCTCATATCATAACGACCGAGGATAATACAATGTGCATACACCTGAAATTATAGAATAAATAATTGAATTAGCTTGAAGTTCAAATTAGCATTCCGCAAAATTTATTATTTTACCAGACCGCCAAAAAATTTAACTTGCGATATCTCATAGCATACCGACCGATGTTAATTAAATGTGTATACACCTGAAATTATAGCATAATTAATTGAATTAGCTTGAAGTTCAAGTTAGCATTCCTAAAAATTACTTATTTTTCCAGACCGCCAAAAATTTAACTTGCGATATCTCATATCATACCGACCGAGGATAATAAAATGTTAATATACCTGAAATTATAGCATAATTAATCGAAGTAACTTGAAGTTCAAGTTAGCATTCCTAAAAATTACTTATTTTTCCTGACCGCGAAAAAATTTAACTTGCGATATCTCATATCATACCGACCGAGGATAACTCAATGTGCATACACCTGAAATTATAGATAATTAATTGAATTAGCTTGAAGTTCATGTTAGCATTCCTCAAAATTACTTATTTTACCAGACCACCAAAAAATTTAACTTGCGATATCTCATATCATACCGACCAATGTTAATTAAATGTGTATACACCTGAAATTATAGCATAATTAATTGAATTAGCTTGAAGTTCAAGTTAGCATTCCTAAAAATTACTTATTTTCCCTGACCTCGAAAAAAATTAACTTGCGATATCTCATATCATAACGACCGAGGATAATTCAATGTGCATACACCTGAAATTATAGAATAATTAATCGAAGTAACTTGAAGTTGAAGTTAGCATTTATAAAAATTACTTATTTTTCCTGACCGCGAAAAAATTTAACTTGCTACATCTCATATCATACCGAGCGAGCATAATTAAATTGGAATAAACCTGAATTTATAGCATAATTAATTTGAATTTGTTAGCAGTCCCAAAAATTACTTAATTTTGCTGACCGACACAAACTGTGACTCGCAAAATCTCGATCATTACATACTGACCGAGCATATACATTTGAATACAGTTGATTAATTAATTTAATCAACTTGAATTTCAAGTTAGCATTCCCAAAAATTACTTATTTTTGCTGATCGCCAAAAAATTTAACTTGAACTTGCGAAATCTCATATCATACCACCGATCATAAATAAATTTGAATACACCTGAATTTATAGCATAATTAATTGAAGTAACTTGAAGTTCAAGTTAGCATTTCTAAAAATGACATATTTTTGGTGTCCGCGAAACAATTTAACTTGCGATAAATCATATCATACCGACCGAGCATAATTAAATTTGAATAGAGCTGAATTTATAGCATAATTAATTGAATTAACTTGAATTTCAAAGTTCGCGTTCCTAAAAATTAATTATTTTTGCTGACTGCCAAAACATATAACTTGCGAAATCTCATAAAATACCGACCGAGCATAATTCAATTTGAATACAGTGAAATTTATTGCATAATTAATTGAATTAACTTGAATTTCAAGTTAGAATTCCTAAAAATTACTTATTTTTGCTGACAGCCAACAAATTTAACTTTCGGCATCTCATATCGTAGCGACCGATCATAATTTAATTTGAATACACCTAAATTTATAGCATATATATAATTAATGGTAATTTTTTTTTTTTTTAAATTATCGCATTCATAACTGAAAAATTAACTATGTATGCCGGCTGACTAAATATTTCATTCGTGAAGTCTCAATTCTTACAAACCGAGCATAATTATTGCAAAATAATTAATGATCTTCTTCTCAGTGGTTTGTTGCAGAGAGTAATTAAGCATTTGTTTAATTTATATTGGCAAACTGCTGAATTTACATGAAAAATGAGGTTTTTTTTCTGACCACAAAAAAATATAACTTGTGAAGTATCCTAGTATATATTGTATAGTATTATATATTATATAGTATTATATTTCCAGAAGATTGAATTTATGTTATTCAACTTGTCTAAAAACTCTAATTAAGCAACAGTATAATTAATTGGCAACAACTGAATTTCATTAGTCGAAGACACTAGTTATGCATCAATTTAATGTCTATTGGCTAAATATCATAAAAAATGAATTATTTACTATGCCAGCCGACAAATATTTCATTTGTGAAGTCTCAAATCTTACAAACCAAGCATAATTTTTTGCAAAATATCGCATTCATAAAAAATAATTATTTATGTCGGCGTACAAAATATTCTATTTGTAAGTCTCAGATCTTACAAACCAAGTATAATTTTAATGATCTTCTGGTTTGTTGCAGAGAGTAATTAAGCATCTATTTAATATATATTGGCAATTACCGCTGAATTTACATAAAAAAAACATGTCTGCTCACCGCCAAAAAATGTAACTTGTGAAGTCTCATAGCATATCGACAGAGCATAATAATTGGATTATCTTATTCAGCTTGTTGAAAACTCTAATTACAAAACCGAGCATAATTTTTGCAAAATATTGCCATAAAAATTAATTATTTATGTCAGTCAAAAATATTTCATTTACTCTTATAAGTAGAATCCCACTGTATCCAGACTGATTAGGGACTACACTGATGTACATATTGTCGGTAGTATAATCAGCCTTGGTAAATAAGCAAGCTGATCAGGGACTACTAGTGCATGTGCTGCAGTGCATGGTGTCGGTTGTCTGGTCAACCTAGTTAGATATGCAGGCTGATCAGGGACTACGTTGGTATACAGAGTGTCGGTAGTCTGATCAACATAGCTAGGTATGCCGCGTGATCAGGGACTACACTGATGTACATAGTGTCGATAGCCTGATCAACCTAACTAGATGTGCCGCCTGATCAGGGACTACACTGATATATATAGTGTCGGTAGCCTGATCAACCTAGCTAAGATATGTCGCCTGATCAGGGACTACGCTCGTATACTATATGAATGTAGGACAAACCCCCCTTTGACATAACGCCCTTCGTGTGAAAATGACAACCTTCATTTATTTATGATAACCCCCTTCATGATTTATACAGGTTGGACATAACCCCCTTCATGATTTTTACAGGGTGGACAAAACCTCTGGGACCGGTGTACAGATTAATGATAGTCTGATCAACCCAACTGGATATGCCGGCTGCTCTGGGACTACACTGGTGTACAGACTACTGATAGTCTGATCAACCTAGCTAGTTATGCCGGCTGCTCAGGGACTACACTGGTGTACAGACTACTGATAGTCTGATCAACCTAGCCAGATATGCCGGCTGCTCTGGGACTACATGTACCCTGGTGTACAGATTACTGATAGTCTGACCAACCCAACTAGATATGCCGGTAGCTCTTGGACTATACTGGTGTATAGATTACCGATAGTATGAACAACTCAGCTAGACATGCTGCCGCCTGATCAGGGACTACACCGGTGTACATTATTACCGATATTCTAGTCAACCTAGCTAGATATGCCTGCTGCTCAGGGAATACACCGGTGTACAGATTACCGATAGTCTGGTCAACCTAGCTAGATATACCGGCTGCTCAGGGACTACACCGGTGTACAGATTACCGATAATCTGATCAACGTAGCTAGATATGCCGCCTGCTCAGGGACTACACCGGTGTACAGATTACCGATAGTCTGGTCAACCTAGCTAGATATGCCGGCTGCTCAGGGACTACACTGGTGTACAGATTACTGATAGTGTAATCAACCTAGCTAGATATGCTGGCTGCTCAGGGACTACACTGGTGTACAGATTACCGACAAACTGAACAACTAAGCTAGATATGCCGCCTGATCAGGGAGTACACCGGTGTACAGATAACCTATCTAGATATGCCGGCTGCTCAGGGAATACACCGGTGTACAGATTACTGATAGTTTGATCAACCCAACTGGATATGCCGGCTGCTCAGGGACTACACTAGTGTACATATTACTGGTAGTCTGATCAACCCAGCTGGATATGCCGGCTGCTCAGGGACTAGACCGGTGTACAGATTACTGATAGTCCGATCAACCTAGCTAGATCAACCTAGCCACTGGCTGCTCAGGGACTACATTGTTGTACATATTAGCGATAGTGTGGTCATCCCAAGTTGATGAGCATGCTGATCAGGCACTACACTGGTCTACAATTTGGTGATATTCTCAGCAGCCTGTGTGTATATGCCAGTTGATCAGGGACTATACTGACCTACCGATTTTCGATATTCTGATCAGCGTAGATTGATAATTACTGCGTTTATGACATTTTAATCCATTGTTTGCACCAAGGTGTGATACCCAGATGTTTATTGTTAATTGGTGATTATACAACTAGTACCTTACGATATAGCCCACCAGTATAGCCCAATATCACACTGCGCTTCCCGGCTGTCTGATCAGGCCATACCCTGGTGATCGTTGAGTCAATACAGCATTTGCTCTGTTTATTAGTAACAATCTGCTGAATGTAAAATAATTATTATGACTGCAAACATATATGTTCTAAGGTCACTCTTCTTAACTGACGTCACAGTTTCGCACCTATAGTATGCAGCTGCCATTTATAAATTGGGAAAATATGCTTATTATGACAGGCAAGAGAGCAAGAAAACATGTTCATATTCGTGTTATGATAAGACAACATTATTTTTGCAATTATTAAAATATCCTTTGTTAATTTTTGTCACCATTTCAGAATTCAATTGTTGTTGTAGACGCGCGAAAAACTAAACGCGTCAGCTAATGAAAACCATGACTTTCCAAATTATCCGACCAATGATAACTACGCTTACAGCCGGAAGGAATTTCTGTCAGCCAATCAAAACTAGACATTGAGAAATGTTTCGTCCAATGAAAACCATACATTGAGCCTAAACCCTGGTTTAAGCTCAAACCGTGGTTTAAGCTATCAGAAACCCTAGTTTGAGGGTCCAAACGGTGGTTTCTGCCGCCAAGTGCACAATAATTGCTCAAACCAGGGTTTAAGAAAACTACCGTTTGGGATCACGATTGGCAGTTTTTTTCTTAAACTGTGGTTTGGGTCCAAACTAGGGTTAAGGCTTTTTATTCGATTACGACCTCAAACGGCAGTTTCTGGCCAAATGCACAATAATTGCTCAAACTGGGTTGAGAGCCTAAACCATGGTTTAGACTCTCAAACTGGGGTTTAGGGAATTATTGTGCATTTGGCGAGCCTAAACTAGGGTTTTGAGCAGTCCAAACTGGGGTTTCAGCTCAAACCATGGTTTAAAGCTATCAGAAACCTAGTTTGAGCGCTAAACTAAACGGTGGTTTCTGCCGCCAAGTGCACATAATTGCTCAACCAGGAAGAAAACTACCGTTTGGGATACGATTGGCATTTTTTTTTAAACTGTGGTTTGGGTCCAAATGGGGTTTAGGCTTTTTATTCGATTACGACCTCAAAAAGAGTTTGGCCAAAGCATAATTGTCAAATGGGGTTTGGGCCTAAACCCTGGTTAGATCTCAAAGTGGTTTTAAGGAATTATTGTGCTTTGGCGAGCCTAAATGGGTTTGGGCAGTCTAAACTTTTGAGCTCAAACCGTGGTTTAAGCTGAAACCCTAGTTTGAGCGTCAAACGGTGGTTTACCGCCAAGTCACAATAATTGCTCAAACCAAGGGTTTAAGAAAAATACCGTTTGGGATACGATTGGCAGTTTTTTTTTAAAACTGTGGTTTGGGTCCAAAATAGGGTTTAGGCTTTTTATTCGATTACGACCTCAAACGGAGTTTTGGCCAAAAGCACAATAATTGCTCAAACTGGGGTTTGAGAGCCTAAACCCTGGTTTAGACTCTCAAACTGGGGTTTAGGGAATTATTGTGCATTTGGCGAGCCCAAACTAGGGTTTGAGGAGCCTAAACTAGGGTTTGAGCTCCAAACCATGGTTTAAGGAATTATTGTGCATTTGGCTTGCCATAAATAAGCACATTTTGACCGAAAAAGTGAAGAATAAAGCACATATGTCCGCGGGAAAGCGATTAATATACATGTAGCATTATTATAGGGATGACGAGATACCGTGATGAAGACTCATTAATTATGTCAATTTGGTTCAATTGTCTAACTTTAAGTTGCCATCGATCATGTAGTTCATATGGCACATATAATAGTCAACTTGTCTAATCGGTCACCTCCATAGTATTGCAATATTTATTTCGCTGAGTAATTATATGGCAACATCTTTTTGAAATAGTTAAAAACAATATATAATGCATTGAATTAATGTTGTTATTAATAGCACAAATGACTTCTGGACATAGTTTAGTTATTGCAATTTAATTTACGGAGATACATTTAAAAACACACACAGGAAGGCTATATATATACATGTATATATAAATATTCTCAATATTCATCTACAATAACAATAATACAGATCTTGTATTAAGAACATTGATGAAAATGAACCTTAATATGCATGCAATATATATATTTTTTAATTTGTGTATGGTTTGTATATCTTGTCAAATAGCTTGAATGTTTTCCACACCTCTATGTAGACAAAGCCCAATATTATATTGTATTGACCAAAACACAGTGTATTTTAGTGGGGTAGCTTGTTATATATAGTCGATTATGTACAATATGGGAAACTGTGTAGATCCTGATTAGATTGTGAATGCATATTTCCCCTACAGGTATAGCCTCAACAAGTGGTTATGCACAAAATGAGGAACCGGGTAGACCCTGATCAGACTGTGATTGCAAATTTCCCCTAGAAGGTATAGCCTCAACAAGTGATTGTTATAAGATGTCTACATGTCCTGGCGGGCGACACGCGGCTTGCTTGTATACGGTATACAGTGATTATGTACAAGATGAAAAACAGTGTAGACACTGATCAGACTGTGATTGCAAATTTCCCTAGAGGTATAGCCTCAACAAGTGATTATGTACAAGATGGCTACAAAGCCTGGCGGGCGAAACGGCTAGTATACAATCGACACCTTCACACTGTCTTCTTGTATGTCAACATTAGAGAGGTTCTACAGTTTATTATTTGTATTTCAATACATTTTTTAGCATGTTTAGCCATTATGAAGTGGATTATCTTCCTTGGCTTCCTAGTATTAAGTTTATCGCGGTACTCTCCCTTTATTTCATATACAAATAATGACATACATTATGTAAGTACAGTCCAAACATCGTTAGTATGATGTGTATAGCTTTATTTACTAACACATATAGTAATTATATGAAGATTTTGGTAGATTTGGGTAAGATTTTGGTAGATTTGGGTAAATCGTGCCACCCCTTAAAATGCATGCTGTCAACGGACAATACACTCGATGTAGGATATTAGTCGGGATATGTTTAGAAAATAGGACAGAAAATGATAGCTGAAATTTGACGTCGTTTCTGGTCGAGTGTCACTAGCGCGACGTCTCAGTGCTAGGCGATAAACCAAATGACTGCCGTCAAAGCACTGCGCAGAAAATAATTCCAACTTTTTAATACAATTATACGATTTTTCAATGCAATATATGTGTTTTAAATGTTTGACTGGTATATAATAAACGCAATATTAGTACAGTAACTTGATCCTTGGACCAGAAAGCTCTCGTTGGTCTTGTCTCTTGGGCAGATAAGCTGATCAACTCGACTGCGTGTCGTTGATCCAGCTGATCTGTCTAATACCAACTCGAGCTTTCACCGCCCAAGGATCAAGTTACTTTACTAATAGTATATATGTATAGTGACGTCAGTGTGAATAACAAAATGTAACAAATATTCAAACTATTTGGGACCTGACAGCGTGTATGTAAACTTACCGTGGAGATACGTGTACATACGGAAGGTTTCTGATAGTCTGCTTCACAATTAGTTCAGTGTGACAAAATCTCAGCAGCAACTTTGTGTTTGTTGTTGTTGCTGAAATATTGTTAAATAAGGTTTCTAGAACAGGAGTACAGATGGGTTTAGCAATTTGTGGCTAAAATAGTTAAAAAACTTGATGAATACGTTCCGCCCTCGATTCATGGCGGAACTTTGCTAACGGTCTTTGGCCTTTAGGGATAGAACGGTGTGCAAATAAAGAGAATAACAGATTGCAAAAATAGATTTGCAGCCGTTCTATCACATAGAACTACTTCACAATGTGATTATAACACCTTTCTTGTGAGAAATTCGATAAAAGTCAAATTTCCTACACAAAATAGCATATAATTCCTACTCCTAAATGAAGTCGTAAATGTCACAGAATGCATGATTTAGCGTCTAAATTTCAAAATGTTCCCCAAACCCCCCGTCGCGGAAGGGGGGGGGGGTGGGTAAAACCCCCCTCCCGGACCCCACCCTCGGTCGACACTTCGTCGGTCATTCGTGGCTCGTATTCGGCTCAATTACGCACCCAACATACTTTTGAAGGCTGGCTACTGGGCCTGATGGTCACGTGGTTGTTCAACTGAAATACAATTATGTTTAAACACTACAACATTATCTAGTATAGTATTAAAGTTCACTAGGACCTGACAATGGAGGAACGAGGGAAACGAAGGTATCTGTGTATTGTTTGTCGCCACCAATCATTATACTCGGACAGAATACAGGTTTCTAGACTTTGTTGAATTTATCCGACGTCACCCAGGGCGTGTCCGTACTCAAAATTGTATGTACTTCCGGACGCAAGGAGGGAAATTTACTCATCCATGGAACAGAAGAATGCCGTGCTGTATGGCCGTTGTTTCTGCTCCCAAATTTCTGCTGGGCGCGAGCGGACGATTGTTGTTATAATTGACTTCCGTCACCGGCGAATTTCTTGCCGACCTCCAACGGACGCATATTGAGTGTGTCTCCGATGTTCTGTGGAATTTTGTGCACGGGACAACGGGTGCCGATTACTTAACAGCCAATAATACGTGCATGTGGATGGTTAACCAAAGTGCCATAGGTATGTGGATTTGACAAATTTAGAAAACCAAACCACGTTGATTTTCTGTACTTTAACAGCATGTGCGATTTTATTGCAAAATGTCTTTTAAATATTATATCGATTGTGTTTTTCCGTAAAATGACGTTCAAAAGTAACACGAACATGTCATAACAAATATGAGAAAGGAAAAAACGTGGTACACAATCACTTCAGACGCAATACTCCCCCCCCTCCCCTCTCCCCATGTGGGATTTTTGGTGAGTTCTAGATTTTCGGATTCAGTAGGCTTATTGTCTTATCATACCTGGTTGTCTGCGCTCAAAAAAAAAAAAAAGCCGCTGGGATGAAAACAAATTGGTGGGGGGGGGTCCATTTTACAAGCATGGCCGTGCCGAACCACAGGTAATTAATAATGTTTTATTAAGGACTGTTATACTTTCAAGTCCTAATCAAATAATTAACCCCCCCCCCCACCCCCAGGGTAAATTGCTTAATTAATTAAGTCCACAGTTTTGAATGTAAAATGATTTTCGAATACATGTTAACATTTAATTATTACATCCAGTAAATGGGCAATACATTTGCAAAAATGGTCTGCCGTAAATAGGCTGTTTTACAAACATTTTTCTTCGAGTCGTGAGCTGATGCGAACAAATTACAGACATTTTATTAAAGTTGAAAACCAACATATACATTGCATTTTGCCGTTCGCAAAAATAAATGGAAAATACAGGAGATAGTGATGCAATAGCCTTCCATTAATTGTCAAGAACAGACAAAATGGGCCGCCAAAATGTTCTTGTTTTATTGTTAATATTATTTACTGTACTGTACCTTTATTGGCACGTTTATAATCCCCAGGTTTGGAGGTGTATACAAATCAAATCATTTGAAATAACTATAACATATCCAAGGTTATTACAATTGCTTATAAAAAAATTTTCTATTCAAAATGGCCGACAAAATGATCAGGTGATTGTTCAATTACTATTAGATGATGAAGTCTGCAGTTTTGTCAGTTTTAAAAACTACATCTAAATACATTTGGTTCATGTTTATAGGAGGTGTTGATATTTCTGCTTTCTTTTTCAAAGACAAATACGGATGTATTTGCAAATCAGTTTTGTGTATTGAAGAACTGTTTCAAATGTGTGTCCAAAAATGGATTTACTGTTGGAAAACAGGGTAATACAATATTATTAACATGGTTAGCGTGACACTTCTTTTGACAATTAATGGCGAGCATGATGCATTCTCATTGGCCAAGGCAAGAATGTAGTATGGTATGATGAATGGCATGGTATGCTTATTGCAACAATGTATGGCTTTCACCCATATTAATGCAATCTCGCATTTATGTCTGAAACAAATGTGAACTAATAATTTTAAATTAAACTTTCTTAGTCGTGGAGTTGGATTTGGAAAAAATAAATGTAACACTTACATGTGCTGTATTCATTTTCTTTAATTAAAACATTTATTGAAAATAATTATACATAAAATCACTAACCATATACTGTTGGTCAACAATGAAATGTCGCTCAGTTTCAAATATGACCATTCGAACATGGGGCGCTTTTGCAATTAGGTGATGTGGATATTTACGGAATCTACATGGTTACTCTTTAATACAGCTT